>WBMY01004947.1:5747-35092 GCA_013397315.1 Donacobius atricapilla | reverse complement strand
CAACACATCCTTGCTGTTGTCTGCAAATTTTGGTTTTCTTTGAAAGTCTAATATCATTGTGTCAAAGAAATTCAGTCACATATTAAAAAAAAAAAAAAAAAGAAAACTTACATGAATTCAGAGTGAGTCTAGAAATTTTCACAATTTGGCTGGCAACGTTTTGCCTTACACAGCTTCAGAAGGCGAAACATAGTTTGTTGAATATTTGGGATGTTACTCAGACTTTAGGAAATACTGGCAGTGACGAAAAATTGATGTAAATGACTCAACATACAAATAATAAAAATGCATATTAAATCTGCCTATAGCAGCCTTACATTTTGGAATACAGTACATATTTTTTCAAAACCCAGAAACCTAGAATCTTTCAGTGGCTGAGCCATGTTTATCAGAAGCAATTTCAGAAGCAATTTGACGCTTCCTTTTCTGGATTGAATTTCCATTTTAAAAGACAGAATGAAACTTCCATTCTACATAGAATCATAGAATGGAGTATCTTTTTTTTTTTTTTTTTACGAAAAGTGCTGTGAAAAAAACTCACAACTGTGCAGAACAATTATCTGTAAATCAAAAATGTGACCAGATTGTGTTAGAAGAACAGATGATGTAACTGGCTTTTAATTTCTGGGCTCTTAGCTTTAGTATCCTAAATCATGAGTACAGATGAGTTATTTAGTCAGATTCAAGCATTCATCTGTTTTGCCCAAAGTTCATCTGGAGCTATTTAAACCAAAGCATTGAGATGAGGTAAGAGAGTCTGATTAATAACCCCACGCAATTATTTATGTGACACAAGATAACCATTGATATCCTGGTCTTAATTTGGAAATTAGTCAGTCTTCCAGTTGTTTTAAAACTTCAGTTATGGCTATGTAACTTCCATGTTTTGAGCACTGTGATATTGACTGTTTAAAGATATTAATCCTCCAGCCTACAAAACCTTAAGTCTTCTGGTATAAGAATGTATAAAGGTGAAATAGAATACATTGGATACCAGTATACTGAATTTTGTTTAAATCCCAAAATATTATCAAAATATAGCCATTCTGAAGGTTTTATTATGTATTAGTTACCTTAATTTATGTTAGGTATGCTCCATATTAATTAGGAGCAGAAAAGTTTTTAGAAAGACTGTTTCTGGAATTGTATTGTTTCTGACAAATAACACTCTTTTAAGCCAGCATTTACTGGGTTCTGTATGATTCTGAATGCTTATACTTATTTTACTGAAGCTGTATTGACATATTTATTACTTAGGATATCTGGGAATTTTTTTTTTTTTGTGATCTCAGCTTTAAAAATCCCTCTTAGGCCTCCCTATTGAGAAATGGTTGCAGCAACTGAGATAAGATATGAAGACACTGTCTTGGAAATATTCTACTGCATTTGCAGATTCTGCATTTTGGTTTTTTTTTGTTGAGATTTGCAACTGAAAAACAGAGTTTATAGTCTAGCCCATAGCCTGTAAACCACATTAACATTCAGGAAAAATATCTTCTTTTTCAAATCTAGAAAACAGCACTTTTGAACTGATTACTTAATTACTTCATCCACCCCCAAATGAAGATATTACTCTTCAGTACAGCTGGTCAGAAAATGCAATGTAACCAGCCCTTCCTATAGAACTCGAAGATAAGAGCTGTGTTTTCACTGAATGTCTCCCTAGCATATCAATGAAGCAAAATTTTGTGCTTTGTGTACAATAAACATACTACAAGAAATAATGCATTTATATGCATGTCATTTTCTGTGAATATTTTTTCAAATTCAATGGGAAAACCTGATCAATCACAAACTGCATTATTAGAAACATTTGCCTTTTTAATATTTTAATTTTTATTCTGTGAGAAATAAACTTAAAAAATATATCTTATCTATAGCAAAGTAAGACTGTTTAAATTAAAGATTGGAGTTAGAGGGGTTGAAAAATATACAGAGGAAAGACATGGCTAAACAAACAGGCTGGTGAGGGGCTTGAAGCACAAGCCCTGTGAGGAGCAGCTGAGGGAGCTGGGGTTGTTTAACCTGGAGAAAAGGAGACTCGGAGGTGAAGATTTAGAGGTGCCCTTATCACTCTCTACAGCTTCCTGAGAGGTGGCTGTAGCCGGGTCAGGGTCGGTCTCTTTCTCCAGGCAGCAACTGACAGAACGAGAGGACACAGTCTTAAGCTGTGCCAAGGGAAATACAGGTTGGATATTAGGAAAATTTTTTTTTACTGAAAGAGTAATAAAATACTGGACTAGTTTGCCCAGGGAGGTGGTGGAGTCACCATCCCTGGATGTGTTTAAAAAAAGATTGGATGTGGCATTCAGGGCCATGGTTTAGTTGAGGTGTTGGGGCATGGGTTGGACTCAATGATCTTGAAGGTCTCTTCCAACCTAGTGATTCTGTGATTCTATGATTCTGTGAAACTGATTCAATGAAGCAAAATACTCCCATTTTGGAAAGAAAAAAAAAAAAATCCTTTTCTGGCTCCTCCTGAGCCCCCTCTGAGAAACCAAAGTTCTTAACTCTCATCTGGTAAAGCAGAATACTAAGTATCATGTTCCCTTTAGAAGTGGTTGACTTGTGTGTAGGCCGCCTGGCTTTATTAATGGTGTAAATATATCAAGGTTAAGCTCCTCTGAAATGTAAAATCCCTTCTCACCCTCTGAAGACTCTGAGTAAACACCAAAGCAACAAATGCAGGCAAAGTGCTGCATCAAGCAGATAAACAAATGCCAGCTGAAAACTAAGGCTAATGCAGTAGCCTAACAGGAAGCAAATATGTGAAAGCTTGGTTAAAGATTTATTGTTATCCATCAGAGCAGACTGTTCCCAATTATATACACATCAGTAAAATGGCTGTTATTTCTTTGACAGCACATTCCTCTATATTAAATATAGAAAGCACATATAAAAATAAAGATGTCATAATGAGCAAATCATCATTTAAAGAAAGTTTTTCACAGAGTAGAATTGTTTACATGAGTTATGACAATTCACTCATTGACTGCAAAGGGAGGAGCTATGATAGCAAGTACTATACTTTCTTAGACTGCTTAGCATTCCTTTACTAACACAGTCTTCAGGCTTCTTATCTTAGTACTGCTTTGAAGGAACATCATACAGATAGCAAATTCTGGAAAATGGAACAATGTCGAATATATATATTTTTAGTCTGTATTAAAAAAAAAACAAACACCCACAACCTAAATGATTGGAATCAAACTAACGGATAGATAGAATAAGAACTAATTAGTTCCTACACCAACACTGGTAAGATCAGAGACAACATTTAATTTTTAAGAGTACAAAAGACAGATAGTTCTGAGAAGAATAAAACTTTCTTCACACCATTTTTTAAAAAAGTACAGTAAAGCAAATAAAACAAAAGGGTTAACTCTTACCTATTAACCTCAGTGGGCCTCAACAATTTTGAATGTCAAGTTATTACTTTAGATAATGTCATTGGGCCAATTTTAATATCTATTCTAAAAATCCATTAAATTTTGTAATTGTAATAATTTTTTGCTTTGGATCCAATGCTTCATTATGTAAATCTAGACTCGCTATGTTAACAAAAAACCCAACATAAAGCCCAACATTATTTCAGTCGTCTCTGCAAAGCCTGAAGAGTAATATTTCAGATAGGAAATTCATATATACTTGTCAAATGATTGCTGTTTCTTAGGGATTTTTTTTAGAACTGAATAACTTATAACTATGCAGCTAGTTGTGACTCAGCTTTCACAAATTAGAAATTAAAACTCAGCAATTTTTTCTTGTTGAAAAGCCAAGAGACTAAAGATGATCTAGGATTACTGTTCAAAGGCAATTGCTAATATTATAATCTAGTCTTTATTCAGGTCTAGATTCATGAAAGCCTTATAGAAATCAGAATGTCTGTTTCTGCTGCACTGAAAATGGGAATTCGCAGCCAACTAAATTTTTTGAGGGTCTTTCTGTTACTTAACCGTTAATGGATTAGTCTTGTCAAGAATTAAAGAATAGGACATTAATTTAGTTTGAAAAGTAATAAAAACATGTAAAATTATGAGAAAGTGCCTGGAGAAATTTTGATACAAGTATTGGACTGCTGCTTTTTAACTGCAATTATCACTATTCTTTTTACAGATATGGGGGTTGGTTTGAATACCAAAAAAACAGCAGGCAGTGGAATACCAGATATCTGATAATGCCAAACAATTCTTGGCTGAAAAGCAAATTCTATGTTGAAGAATAGCAAATGCTACACCTACAGATTATCATAGGAAAAGACTGCCTGGCTCTGAAGTATGCCTTCATACTTCAGAGTATGGGACAATAGAGGACGTCTCCCTGACCACTTAAATATAGAAAATACCTCTTATCAACAAAAAAGTTAAGGAATTTTTTTGTACATATTGGACATGACTGTCTCCATGTAGCAGATTTACAAATGTATGTTATCATAATGGTGTATTATTTTGGACAATAATGTACCTTGGTTTTGGAGACGGCGGATTAAAAATATGTTTTGCTTTGCAAGAAAACTAAAGCATTAGGAAAAACAGTGTGACCATGGCCAACCAACACATGTGAGCTACTTTACTTGTTACAGAAATGGTAGAAATTTTCACAAAAAAGGGATCTCAGCCCTGTGTTATTTTATGTTGCAGAAGTGCAGGACCTATTTGGTCACATTCTGGAAAGAAGAGAAAGAAGAAATTAAAGGAGGCTCAGGGAGACAGGAGGAAAGTGAGAAAAGGAAGGAAGATGGACTATTAATACAAAAACTTATTATAATGCACATACATTAAGGTAATTAATTAAAGTGAGACAGAGTTGTGTTGTATTTTCAATGAACACAATAGATATATATGTACATTTAACTGAAAAACTGAAAAAATAAATGTATCATTCAGAATATTCTTAGATTTTCAGTCTGACCAGGCATCTTTTTTTTTTTTTTTTTTTTCCCTCTTGGTTTTATCTACTTTTTATGCTCCCCTCCCCTGTATTTCTAAAGAGAAAACAGATATATTCTCAGTTTTCAGGGTTTTTTTAATAATAATACTTTCACTCTTACCCAGGCTGTTATTCTCTTGTTTTCTACCTGAAAAAAAGTTCCTATTTTCCTATTCCATACATGTACTGTACATCATTGAAAGAAACATCTCAGGTCACTGAATTACAGGGTCCTGTTATTACAGTCAGCTGAGTTATATAAAACCTCTCATAAAAAAAAATGCTATTTTACAATCCATTACATTATTATTTCTAGCAAATATTATTCTTAAACCATTGATGATAAGAAACCATCAGATTTTCCAGCTTATACATTGTCTGCAGAAGACTCATTCCATATATTTGTACACTAGAAGCTTTTAAATTTCCACTAAACACAACATTTCTATAGAATCTCTCAATTTTGAGTCCACCTCTGTTACTTTACAGTTTTCTTGAATCTTTTAAATTAACCTCTCAACAGCCCTTTCTCCAAGACTGCAGCTCTGTTCAGAGTTGAATTTCTAGCTGAATTTCCTATCAGTACAAATATTATTGCTCTCCTAATCCTTCCAGTCAAATCTCTATTTATGTGTCCTTTAGCTGCAACAATCATGTTGTGGTGTTTATAATAAGATAAGAATGTATTTTTCTTTTCCATAATTTCTACTTGACGAGACTCTAAAAAGGAAATTCCTGCACATTTCTTTCTCATAGCTTTTACATGAAATTATTTTTAGGCTTTTTTTTAGGCCTTTTTTTTGAATGAGATCATGAATCTACATTTTACATGATGTAGAACACCAAAAGATACCAATTGCGAATTTTGTGCAATTGATATAAAGTATTTAACCATGACATAATGACCCCTGTTGTCAGAGTTGTTAGATATAAACTCTAGCAGGGTTTCAGTTGCTACACTTAAACTTAGCAGGGAATTCTCAAAACTCTATTGTTATTATTATTATTATTATTTTTCTTTTCTTAAAAAAACAAGCAACATGTTTTGCTAAAGTCTCAGTGTTAAAAATATCTGCACCTCTCTGCTGTCTCAACATCCAGACAACCAGGAAAAAAATCCACAAAACACAGGCACACATATAGAACCTGAGGCAGAGACGCATAATGGGAAAACCAAAAATCTATCCCAAGATTAAATCCTGGAAAACAATTGATTAGAAACCTAGTACAGTCATACAAGCATAACAAGAGACATTGAGTTATTTTAGTGTTACTCAGAAGTGTTCACTCACATATGGCATCAGACTTCACCTAAAGTTCCCTAAATTAAGTTTTATTCAAGCCGCAAAGAAGATACTTCCTAGTCTGATACTTACTTTTACTAAGTATTAGACACAATGACGTGCTTTTATGCTTTATTATTATTTGTGTTGCTGACAATTAAAAAGTGAACAAGCAAATGCGCGACTTTATACTTGTAGGACTTCATGCCTGCGAAACCAATGAGAAGGACTTCATATTGGTTTGACAAAGACCAATGATCAAAGCCTGGTGAGAACTGGAAGCATCAACAGCACTGTGGAATGTGGGAGATAACAGCACTGCATCTCTGTGGGACTGGGGCTCACGTTGTTGTCTTAGGAGGTTTTTGGTCCTGTGAGGCTTATATCTGAGATGGTGTGGGCAAAATGTTGGTGATCAGCAAACCCTTGTAGGGTTAGCCCTTTCTGATCATCTGCATGGACACCAGCAATACCCTTGGGCTGCCTTTTCATGATAGGATGCTTCAGAACTCTGAGGATGACTTAAAGGCACATCACACAGAGGCAAAGATGATATCATCTTAGTTCTTTCAGTGAGGAGCAGCTACCTCAGGTGCACATATGCAAATGTATATGAACTGAGGGACAAGAGGGGTTAGAAATCTGTGCACACCTGTGCACTTCTGTGATTTCCCTCAGAATAAAGAAATGTGGTAAAGGTAACTCACATGGCTAGAGTGTGGTGATGGAAGAAAGAGGGCTTTCTAGTTGGGACAGGCAGAAAAGGTGAAGAGGAAAAAGGAATCTAGCACAGGGAGAGAATTAATGCTAGAATGGTTAGTGTGTCCATCAAGTATTTATCAGGAAAATCAAAGCAAAAATGACCTTGACAGACATTTTAATGGGTGTCTGCTGCAGGACACCAAATCAGTAAGAGAAAAACCACTTCAGACATCTGAAGGAAGCTGTGCAAAGCCATATACTGTGTGTGTAGGAGACTTTAGCTACTCTAACATCTATGAGAAGGGCAATGGGATAGGAGCAAGTAATACAGATGATTCTGAGCTGACAAGTCAAATTTCTTGGACACATTTATTACCCCACCAGTCCACAAGCTCCTTCAGTTCCTTCCTAAGCTAATGTTGTAGGTGTACCACTGCCTTCCCCATCGTTGTCTCCTGGGCCATGAATCTACACTTTAGAAGTGTTTCCAGACCTATCTCTCTCTCTTGCCTTTTGCTGAAGTCTCAGAGTTGTCCTTGACCTTGTTAATCCCTTTATGAGACTGTCAAGGAGCTCACTGTCATTACTATCCAGTTCAGCTCAGCCTTTGAGGTGAGAGTTAGGGTTGTGGCCCAAAAGGAGGGCCCTGTTTGCCTTGGGCCCATGTCCAGCTGCTGGTTTATCATCGTCTGGGGGCAGTTCTCCATTTACACACTGTAAATGGAGAACTGCCCCCAGAAGATGATAAACCATATCAATACTGGTGGCCCAATCATGAACAAAGTGGATGTGGCTAAATAGATCAAAAACTGAATTTAATATACTAAGCCAGATAAAAGCAGTTAGCATGAATACCATAAAAGGCTGGGAGGGTGGGGTTTGTTCAGTCCAGGGAAGAGAAGATTTCGGGGACAGATCTTATTGCTATCTGCAAATACCAGTTGAGAAGGTGTAGAGGATGAATCAATCTCTTCTCTAGCACATAGATAGAACTAATAACCAGAAGTTGCAACACAGGATGTTTTGGCAAGACACTAGAGAAATTAATTTTATCATCAGAATAGTTGAATACTAGAACTAGTTATACAGAGAAGTTGTAGAGTTGCACAAAGAGAATTCTTGGAGATACTCTACCATCTGAACTGAGCCTGACAGGCAGGGACTGATATACCCAGTCTAGCTCTGAACAGGGAGCTGATAAAATGATATACAGAAGTTTTTCCAAAAATACAACATTCTATTATAGTCTGACAACACACTTGGGAAGTGAAACATGATTTCTGAATGATGTTATGTCAGGAAATTATTTACTATCAAAATTTAATCAAATAAACCTTTGCAAAGTTTAATTCTGCCTTGCAGTTGAGACTTTTCCCTAGAAACTGTACAGTTTAGTCCAGATACTTTTGCTCTCAATGTTACTTTTCACACATTTGAACCCATCTGTATCAAGATAAGCATAGTTCCATGAAGCTGAAGCATTTATATTACAAAGTAGGATTATATTACTATTAGAATAGAAGAAGATGCATTCAAGAGGAATCATTAATCTTTTTTATTTGTCCAGGAATGGTTTTAGTGTACATCAGGCAATGGCCTTAGGATGTGTCATGGTAATAATGTTAAAATTTGCTACAAATGTTACTTGTATTTCTATGTAGGGAAAAGTGAGTCTTCAAAATTGATGATCTTGTACAAGATTGCATGGATTTTTCTTTTCTAACTTTCTGTCTTTGAATTAGTTTCCACATGGGTTTTCTTGGCCTAAGGATATGAGTGGCCAACAATGGGAATGTATATTGTCCCATTTTCAAGATTCAAGATGTTAAGATTCATATAGTTTTAATAGAAACAAGTCTAATCTCTGTGTTGTAGTAAGCATAATTCTATTTAGGCAGTCAACTAAATATATATCTTATAGTAAGTTTATAGTATATGAATTACATATTTTTCATCCTGGGTTCTTGCAGTTTTCGGCACAGTTTCCCAGCTTCAGAGTTAATGGAATTTGCATGCCTTGTATGAACAACACAAAAATTAGGAAATATTATGCAATGAGGTAGTTTTGGTAGGACACACATTTAGCCTCTTTTGGAAAAGAGTGTAAAATATCTTTCTGGGCAATGGAGGATGTTGGGTAACTTCAAGATAACGCACAACTAATTTAGATCCAATGAAATTGCTTTTTGCTTTTCTAAATCCAACTAATTGACAAATATAAACCAAAGACCTTTCATTTTAAAAGTGAAAAATCGTAAGTACAAAGATGCAAGGAAAATGCCATATAATTTGATCTAAGATATGGTGTTTGATGTGCATTAAAGTAAGATATATATAGCATGTTGTAACTTTATTTTTATCTTCACAAACTGATGTTTCTAGATATTCAACTAATTGAACTAGACTAATTATAAACACAATAAATAGTGAACAGGATAATTGTTCACATTCCTCAGATTGGGAATATCAGAAACATTTGGGAGTTTAGCTGATCTTGAGAACCAAAGTCCTAGTTCACAAAACCACAAAATCTGAACTTCTTCCCAGTTTAAATTGCCACAGGAGCCACTCAAAGAATCACACCTTTAGAAGCACAGGCTTACATAGGGACCCTTTATCTCACAAGAATGACCATTACATATCTCTTAGACAGAGGTTATTTCTTAAGTTATTTCTTACATCAGGAGATGAAAATTTACGAATTCAGCTCTTCAGTAAGGATCTTGTTCTGCTGGTGCTAAGATGCTTACCTTTAAGGACTCTGTTCTTCCTAAGAAAGATTTGTTGTCACCAAAAGGATATCCTTAAATTCTACTGATGAACATATAAGAATGTATTCTATGGCATATCTTGTAAATTAGCTTTTGTTCAGCTTATTACAGAGAGAGCATTGGTAGATGAGCCTCTGAAGTACATGAGTTCAAAGCAAATAACAGCCATACAAACTGTACTAGCTCCCAGACTGAGATTATTTGTTTGGTGGTTATTCTGCAGATTGCCCCGTGGTTTGCCTTCTTTGACTGGATCTACATCTGGAGTCTGCAGACAACTTCTAGTCATTAGCATAAGAATCTCAGAAGGAGGTGAGTTTCTGATTTCCCAGTATAGTGAATGGTGAGATATCATTGCACTGAAGTTCTCTTTTCAAGGGAGACCATGGCCTATAACTTTTCCTTAGTTATGAAGAAGTTCAAGAGAAAAATATAGAAATATTTATTCCATTTAACAGGGTAGAAAAGCATTAATTTTATTTAAATCTAGGTCTGCTCCAGTTGCAATTTGCAAGGTTTTCTTCCTTATATTGTTTTGTTAGTTTGGATGCAGTTTAAAACAAAGGTTGAAAAAATCCTCAAGGATGGAAGTTGCCACAATGAATTTATTCTCCTTTGAAAGAAAGAAGAAGGAACAATTATTTTTTAAAGTCCCAGATGCTGAAAATTTGGATATTGATTACAAAGAATTGAGCAGATAAAGTCTAACACAGGACCTACAGATTAATCCTGTAGAGGAATAGAAAGATAAATCAGTTGTTTTTTGGAGGGGAGGTTTTTTAATTAACATTGATAACTATCCTTACTATGTCTACATGAGAACAGTAAATGCTCATAATGACACACAAATTCTAAATCACCTGAAATATAATATTTTGCATTGTGAGCAACCTCTAGAACATGTGAGTCATTAGGCTTCCACAAGATGTTCTGCATTTAAGAATGAGGTTACATATAAAATGTATAAGATGCCAGGAAGGTTGTGTTATACAACCAGTGTAAATCAATTTCTCAGTATTCATGCTCTGTCTGTGACAAACTCTCAGCTGATCGCTCACAAAGCATATTAATAGATGGTTTAACTTCCCTAGATATGATTCTAAAGATGGATTACTATTCCAATGCAAAAACTTACATATTGTAGGCTCTCAGTTGTGCAGAAGTAAGAGAAAAGGGCAAAAAAATTTAACACACACACAAAATATTTAAGTAAATGGAAAACCCCACTTTTTGATTAGCAGTAAGCATGTTAATTGTTGCTTTTATTAATGAAAAGTTCTATCTCATAAAAAATGTGAGTGTTAGTATATTTTAAATTCCAGAGAAATATAAATACTGATTTTGGACAAGATCTTTGTGTTAATTTAATAATGAAGAAGGAAACATTAGTGGTAATATTGTAAGCTCTATATAATTTTAAAAGAAATATGGTGAGATTGATTTGACTGTGTGTGTAAATTGGTTACCACAAGGGGGTAACTGCTGTAAGTCCTTAGCAATTCGAAGTCTCAGTATGTAAGCAGACGAATTGTATTGCAGGACTGAGAAATATGTCCTATGTAAGCCTGGAAAAGTTGTTAAGGAGTGTTTTTGCTACAGGAAATACAGAAAAATAGCTACAATCCAATGATTAAATGGAAATTTAAAAGGTCTTCTATACTGTTGGGAAAAGAAAAACAGGCAAAACTAACCACAGTTAGCCTAGTTTAAAAACAGATTCAAAATAAGGAAGTTTCCTATTACAAGGACAAAGTAACAGGGAGAAGAAATTAAAAATCTATAAAGAGATTAAACAACACAGGAGAGAAAATAAGTTTTCAATACTTTATGAAACAGTTTACAGATGAGTTTAATATGGAGCAGGGTTGAGGTTAAATCTTACTAAGTCCATGGACACATAAGCATTAGTTGGCTTCAGCGTCCTTTGAATTATTCTGTTATAGAGTGACACCCTGATGAGGAATACAAATATATTTTTATTTGTTTTTGAGAGCATATTGCTATATAACTGACATATAACATTATACCAGGGGTTATTCATTTTTGGGGGAGGGGGATTAATAAAGTTACAGGTTTGTTTTTTCCTAAAAGTGATAGTTTTGATACTTACACAATTAATTATTAAAGAAAATAGTTTCTTTTGAATTACCTGTTCAAGATACTCATAGAGAAGACACAATAATAGAAATTTGATCACAAGGAATATGAAATTGGTGGCTCTTCTTTTCAGATAGTGTTAATGGATACTGAATGAATCATCCAGGTGCTCTTAGCCCCTGGCTGCTAAAAGATAAGGAAACTATTGTAGTGATACCTGTTTCATAGAGACAAGCTGGGTAAGAAATATGATGACAAAATATAATAGCTATTTTATCAAATCAGTACATAACCACATACAGAAAATTTTGCTGAAAAATAATTTCACTTAGAGCCTGAGACTTGAAGGGCTTACTCATTCTTTCTTCCTAATTGGAACACATTTACAAGGTACAGCTATCTTTTAAAGCCAACAGAAAATTTTTGAAGTGAGAAACTTCTTCTGGAAATTCTAGTTTCATAAAAAGTTGCCAAATATAAGAAAAGGAAGAGTTGACAATGCTTCATGGACTCACTGTAGGACTTGGGGACAGGATTTGTAATCCCAGATACTATTTCTTTTGATATTGTCAACTGCTTCAGCCTAACCTGACTGACTCTATATTAAAATTTGGTAATCTTGTTTCCTGGATTAAGACCAACATTAATTTTCCATGTAAGAAAATAGCTTTCACAAAGCTTTCAGAGAAGATTAGTATTGTCTAAGTACTTCCTAAGATTTTATGTTATTCATACCATACTTTGTTTTCAAGATAATAGCTTTTTAAGATGATTGCACTTATGAATTAATATATTCAGATTATGAAGAAATCACATTAAAAAAAGTTGACACAGACCAAAAAGATTACACCCCCCTCCCCTTTACTGGAAAGCAAAGAGAAAATAAAGGACAAACCCCGAAAAAAACAAACGAAAAGGAAAAGATGAAGTAAGAAAGTCTGTGTATCTACAGCACTCAAATACACAAAAAATTTAATTTTTGTAAAGTTGTTTTTAATTTTTTTCTTTATTTTTTTTCTCCTGTAGCCAGCATGCGATACACTTGTTTTATCTTTATAGTGGGCTTTTCCAGGACATTGAAAGGTGTGTCCACTTTTGTCTATTTTGATTCTTTCATTCTTAATGTGCGTTTCTACGTCCATCACTATTTCTCCTCATTTATGCGGTGGAAAACTTGTTTAACTGAAATGGGCCATCTTTGTATCAGGGTTCTCCTCTGAACTGAGTAGAGACCAATAAAATATAAAGCTGATGAAGACACAGTGAGCACAGTGAGCAAAAAGGAACCGTGGGATGCAACACTAGGAGGTCGTTTTCCCTAGGTTTTTTTCAAAATGACATGTAATGTAATAATCAGTAATGAGAATGTCTTTGGTTCTTCAAGTTCAAGTGCTGGAGTTAGGAAACTATGAGGTCAGATATGGCAATAGACGTTACATTCAGTCAATTACTTCAATAGTAAGTCCTATCACATAAAGATAAAATAGCTGTCTCTTGAACTGGGCTTTGGAAAGGAGAACAACAAATTTTCATTCTTTTTCTAGGACTATAAATTTGAAGCCTAACAAAAAATTTCCATAAAAAAATGCACTCCAATAGCAAGAGCTAGAGGTCATCTCAGTATCATGCCTGTGCTTCTGCGGATTTATTTGAAACTAGAAATTTGAAAAGTTTTGGGCTAAAATAATTCCTGTTATCAATTTTGGAGAATAAGATACCACTTTAATATATACTGCATAGAGGAAGTAAAGGTGAGCCAGCGCTAGAAATTTAATACCATATTCCAAAATCTGGGAAATTTTTCCTCGTAATACACTGTTACATATACCTTTCGAAAGCCTCTGAATGTGAGAGTAAAATGCAAAATGCCTTTTCATGTATATTATTTTCTAAAACATTTTTGGTTACTCTAAATAAATGCAGGATGAGAAAAAAATTACTTCCACTATGGAATCTTAGTCTTATTTTAGTGGGCTGTATGTATCACTGTATAATGCCACCTTACTGTACAACACAGAAAAAAGTAAGCTTGCATACCTTATCAGTTATTTAAGTATTTTCTAGATACTAATATCACACAGAAGCCAAAAACCAAATTCATTGATCGTATATGTATTTTACTTGAAAAACACAGATATACATTCTAAAAGGACTTTTTCATGAGAAATAGTTCATTTAGCCACATTTAAAAATAAAATGCAGACAGCTGATAAAATATGAAATGAGCTATAGACTGACCTTCCAAGCAGAAAACATGATTTGATTTTACTTTTCTTTAAAACTTCCAATGCTGCTATGTATACATTAGTTAGTTATTAATAAATTTTAAATTGCTTATACTTGTATAAAATTATTTGAACCCTAATTAATTCGGAAGAGTTAACAAGCAGCATAATCCTTTCTGGTATTTGAAGGATTGTATGGTATCACATTTTCTTTTGTAAGAACTTTGTAGAAAAATTGCTTTTCCCTAAGCCTTGGAAAATTTCACTCTTCATCTAAGTTCAGAATTATTTCATCCAGCTATGTAGGATTATATCTTCTGTTCCTTGATGTATATTTTCTATCATGTATCAAGCTTCTGAAAAATACAATATATTATTATTATTACTATACCAAAGGCTAAAGGGCTTCAAAAAAATTTTAGCCCTCCAAATCCTGGAAGAAATAATAATCTCTGCACCGTTCTTGCTTTCCAAACACAGAGAAAAGGAGCTGAAAATCAGGTTCAAGCTTGGAATAGAAGAAAAATTTGATGTAGTATGTCATTATCATTACATCTAAACTTTGTTTTTTACAATACTTTAGTAAAAAAAGGGTAGGAGGTTTAATTCACATATGTTCAACCAGGAAATTAATGAAGCAATGACAGTGCTAGACTGGCCAAATAGGACTTCACAAAGAACTATGAGAGCAGATTAGATAATGAAAAACAAGGAGTAAAATAAGATGAAGACATTTAAAAGAGAGACAAGAGTAAAACAACACAGAAAACTTTTCTTGCCCCCATATTGCAAGGAATTTGAAGGAGAGGTAGAAGTCAAACATTACTAAAGGTGTAGATTCAAGAAAGGGTAAAATCAACTGAGAAAAAGAAGATGAGGATTGAATGATGAAGACCCAATAGGTAGAGGTAATAAATGAAAGGATTACAGGAAACAAACCTCATTTTAAGAAAGATACTAATGGGAAACTGAGAAAACTACTGTGGACTAATATAACATCAGAAAGATTTCAGAATAGCAAGACTGATAATTAGAAGTTGATATTAGAAGAGAAAGATGTATGAAAAACTAAGGACTTTATAATGAAAACTGATTGGACAGAAATTTATAATTTAAAGGCAGAATGGGAAAAATGCCTGTTTTAATATTATCTGATCATGTCCTCATTATATTTAATTTAGAAAAAATTATTATTGCCAGGCAGATGGCCCAGTATCAGGCAGGACCATTTGGTGGACTTAACATGATGACTCACTGACCCAGATCTGGCATGCTTTGTTTCTGTAGACGATGGTATTGAATGTGTTGAATCAATCCACAGATTTAGCAAGTTTCTGGTCAGTGGGATTTTTTTTAATTTTTTCAATAGTACAGGGAATCCTGACAGAGAAATGCTCCAGCAATAGACGTTCTTGAAATCACCTATTAAAATACTTAAACATGCATATGAAATGCATGTTAGGTGCTGTATACTGTGTAAGTCTATGGCTTAGTGTAGAAGAGGCTCTTTGATAAGCTGTACACAATGAGATTATCCCTTAAAACCTTTTGTTAGTTTTATATTTTACCTCCTGTATGTGTATTACAGTTTAACTCAAAAAGATACAGTCATCAATCATCCTGTGATCACTCAATTATAATTATTTGTCATAATCATAATTTGTCCACTCCAATGTGAAACTCAGTCATCAGCTAACTTCAGGTTTCCTTTTAGATATTTGTGATAAATATATCTTTTAATGCACTAATACATAGATATAGTACTCTGTAAGTATACATAATATTGTAAACCAATTAATTTGCATTGCTTAGGAGAAAATTCTGCTTTCAGGTTTCTTTTAAACACATTTCTACTAAAATTGATCAAAAAAAATTTACACACATAAGTTGGCATTATCTTTAAGAGCATTCACAAAGATTATTCTCCCCTGTTAGTGATCTTCACATTTCTCAGCAGTCAGGTGTGCTCAAATCTTGCAAATTTCATATTCATGAAAAAAATCAGACTGACAGGAGTGGCATGTGCTTTAAAAAAATGTATCTAAGTTCCTGCAAAAAGCTATAAATCAAAAGTCTTTACCTCTGTATTTTAATATCTTTTCAAAAAATTTAACCAGATAAGAGAGAGTAGAATAAGTGGGGATTAATAAATCAGGAACAGGATCTTGTTTTTAATGAAATATCTAAGGATAGATCCAGAGTATTTTAGGAATTCTACTTTATAACCGACAATAAGCTGGTCAAAGGGAACTTTATACAACTGCTAAACCCTGAAACATGGCAAAGAAGCATGTTTGAGCACTGCCACATCTAGATTCTGAAATGAGCTGCTAGTCTTATCTAAGTGAGACCATGCTTATCTTCTTTGTCTACTGTTAAAACCAGAAGCATTCTTAAATAATATTTCATGTTCAATTGTTGCACTTATGTCAGTTTTCCAAAAGACTCCAGAAACCTTTCACAATATGAAGGACTTCTTAGCTCTATTGGAAGAATGCTTTCACGTAAAGGCCTTCATTATCTTTTAGGCCGCAACATTTGGTTCTGCTTAACAGTATTTCTTCTTGAAGAGAAGTTATGGTTACATTTGATTAATAAAAATAAAAATAAAATCAAAAATAAATAACAAAGCCGGATGTGTCTAATCTACATCCTTTTTATTGAGTATATACTTTACTTTTTGCTGAATATATAATAATCAGATAAATACATTGAAAAAACAATACTAGATGATCTCTTTCTTGTTGACATTATGGAGGTTTAGAAAGTTGCATAACATAACATGGCTCATGGGATTGAATTAAGAGCAAGCTGAATAATAGGATAGTTGGTTGTGCAAAATGCAGTCATTAAATGATCTTATTTTTGAGGAGTAAAAAATAGTTCTAGAATACTGACATACACAGCTGTAATTAAGAATGTATTTACGTAAACTATAACTACTGAAATGAGATATGCTAGGAAGGATCTCAAGCCTGACAATAAAACAGAGCTACTCATAGTTGGGACATTTTAACACAATATATCACTTATATTTTCTCTCCTAAGTGAAATACTGGAAAATGTGACTTTCTTGTTTCTCGAGATGATTGCCACATAGAAACTAGAACTAAAAGTGTCAACCCCAGTAAATGCCTAATTGTTCTTTAGAGTAAGTCTGCTAGAAGAAACAGAATAAGCAACAGCAGAAAAGTGTAGTGTGTGAAATACTTGCCAGGAATGCTGGAACTTAGGCCATGATGGTTTGAAAGAGCCTCAATCAGGGTGCAAACTCGCTCAAACTAGCAGAGTATTGGCAACTCTAAAAAAAACCTTTCAAATTCTTCAATGTTGAAGCTGCTGTCCTTTTAACTTTTCTTGGATTTTGACTAAAATATTTTTGTAGGGTTATATGATGATTTCAATTTTACTTATGAAGTAAAAAGTAATTTTTACATAAGGAAAACTGTACTTTCTTGTCTGTTAGGAATCTTCCATATTTTGAGAAACTGTGAAATTGCTGAAAGCAAAAGTGTGTATTGGTAATGTCAGGGGACATTATTAGGAGAATGGTGTAATCAAGAGAGAAATAATGACAAAAAGAAATCACCAGAGACTTAGAGAAAAGGAGGAAATGCTTAAACAGTTCCTATGTGAAAGGTCTAGATTCTCATCTAACTTCTGATCCTTAAGGTTCTAGACCTACATTACCCAACACAAATCTGGACCAGAAATAAAATGTAAGCTCAGAATTCCCAAACTAGCACTGATATGCACTCTGTAATGTGTGGCAAATAACTGGAATGATATGAGAATATGCAGGTTATAAGCAATTAATTAGATTCTTCTGTCATCACTAAGATCTGAGAAACTCCACTGATGCAGCTAGGCATCAGTATGACAAATTCTGATCTTGATGATAATTTTTTTGACATGCATTATTTTTATAGAATAAAACTTATTTGCCAAGTGGACAGGTTGATGAACTGTGTAATAAATAATCAGAAAAATACTGTATTTTTTAATTTTAAGGACCTCCAGGATTTAAATTATCATTTTTTTCCAATCTAAAAAAAAAAGTTTTATTTAGAACAATAATATTAGTGTTGTTGTAAAAGCCTGTGTATACACTGAGACAGTGCATTGCAAAGAAATAACCATTATAGCACTGTTGCACTTTTTTAAAAAGTTATGAGAAATGTTAATTTTCCCATGTGAAGTTTACTGTATGAAAAAACATTACTACACTGCACATGAAGAGAACAATACTTTATTTGATGTCACAGCTTTTATAATAAAGGCATTCAACTCAAGAAAAAGGCGATCTATCTAACAACTGTATAAAAAAAGCCTTTACATATTTTTTCTAGAATCTTAAACTAGCAGTTTTATTGTTTTGCTTTTTTCCCGTCAAAGAGAGTATTATGAGTGGCTTCACACACAATTAACAAAAAAGCGCCATAATTATTTACTCATTCGCCAATCTTAGTGGTAAAGTGTCAGCTCTCTGTCATAACAAATTAGATAAGATTAAGCTTGAGTTTGGCTTTATAATGTGATAGAAAATTTTATTTTACAAGAAGATGTAAATCTTCACTGTATATTGATTGGAAATTAATCTATCTAATATCAATAATAGGCCGGTGTACTCACCATATATGATCACTATTTTTTCACATTTCTACAAAAAATATGTAATTAATTTTGAATTTCCATGAGAAACACATATAATTTCCCTACAGAGGAATAGCATGCTTTTTATAAAGTTTTTATGTTATCTAAAAATCACTAAACTTATTCAGGATTTGGGAATGAATTTGCCTTTCTGTTTGGTTTTGGAATTACCTCATTTGTTCTTTTTCAAATGAAATTTCCTGACATAAGCAATATTGACAGAATATTGCTTACCTTCCTCCACATTGCTTGAGGGACAGAAAGAAATATAAGAACAGGATCGAAAGCAAATCTACTGTAAAATACAAAATCACAGGAAATACATGCACGCCATTGCTCTAAGGGTTCCAGTGTTGACTGCAAGCTTTGCTGCACTGTTTTGTCAGAGTCATCTTGACTCAGACTCATCCTTAGAATTCAGGGGCTTTGTGCAGCTTTCCTGAGTGTTTGCAGTGAAACCACTGCAAATGGAAGGAAATGGTGATGCATTTGTGTTGCTCTGAATATCTGTTGTTTCATAAGGTTCTAACAATGGCATTTTTACATCATTTTCTACATCTATGTGAAAAAAATAAACTGCACAAATCATGACACCTTTTTCACATCATCCTTGGAAGTTAAGAATCAGGTTAAGTGGAGCTGATATGGCATGATGGCTCCTCAGAGTATTTCCACTATAGCCCAAGCTGCGTTTTAAAAATTTGATGATTCTCAGGATTTGAGAAGAAGTATTGACATAGTTTGTATACTTTCTGTAATTCTTTCAGCGAAATGAATCCCAAGAATATAAAGCGAGATTTGTGGACTCTGAGGAAGATGAAATTTCAATCAAAAAATACCCCAAATCCATAATGAAATAAACTGCATAATAAAGTCAATGACTATATAACTTAGTGTAATAAACCAGGGACTTCAGAAGAAATGAATTATACTAAAGCAATCATATTCTAATTAATAGAAGAGAATTGTATGAGTCACAGGCAGTGTATTACCATAATAATTACAAAAATGCACTAATCTCATTAAACCAACCTGTAACATGATTATCAGCTCACATGAATTAGTGATGTCTGCTTCTCATACAGTAGAGGAAACCTCATATGCAACTACTAATTATAATCAATACAACAGAAAAGTTATATATATTATTACATTTTCAGTAGTATTAATAGAAGAATTTTCTTTTCTTATAACCGAAGAGTAAGAAATCAACTAGCATTAGTATCTGCAGATTTATCCTCCTAATTACATGTATTTGAATATTCTTAACTTTTAAAACTGTTGATTGTTTTGTTTTGTTTATATTGAATAATAAACACTTCATGCAAATTTTATTTGATTTCCTAAGGCTGTGTTGCTGAACCTATTTGTTGAGGGGGCCTTTCTATTGACGAAGCTCTCATGGCGCAATACACACATGCTATGTATCGCGATACTGCTGGTGCCAAAACAACAAAGTGGAAGAGACAGAAAGGAAAGTTTTTTATTAAACACTGCATGTGGAAACCAGGGAGCAGCTCTAACCATGTCTAGCTAGTTTCTGTTTTCATCTGTGTTTTCTAGTTATTTGCCATTTAGACCGACTCAGAGAATTAGATTAAATTTAACATTTGCTGCAACAAAGTAGAAATCTGTGTCCACAGTACTGAACCTTATAGTATAAGTCCAAGATCAAATATTTACAGAGTATCCATATTCGCCCTGAAATATTTCCAAAATGTTTGTGTTACCAACTACTTAATTTTTTTTCTGCTTGAGAGCCAGTGACAATAATGTGTATTTATTTGAGTTTAATCAGTGTCACCTTGTTAGGTATGGGCAAAGCTGAACTACACAGTATCTATTTTTCTATCTATCTATCTATCTATCTATCTATCTATCTATCTATCTCTCTAATGAAATAACACTCATTATTTTCTAGATAGTAATTTTGTGTGTTTTATAACTGTCAAATGATGAATTTCTATGCAACTAATAAACCAGAAAATGTTTAAGGAAAATATTGCAATACTTGTTTTACATTATTGCTCATATCTGGATTTTTTTTTTTTTTTAATCATATTCCTAAAATACTATGCAGTGAAGCTTTTATGACTAATGTCAAGAAGGAAAGCTGCTAATCTACTTGCATCTGTCATCTGTTTCATCTTTTCAAAACAATCCAAATGAACAGACATCTTGTGATCAGCACTGAATATTTTGACTGGAAAATGCTTTCTTGCTTTGAAATACATATCTGTTTCATGTGATCCTTTATTTTTCATAAATGTCTTGACATTCATCTTGCAGAGGGAGGACATTATCCAGTGACAATATTAATCTCCTTTTGACATTATCTCATAAGTGAAATAATGACTAGAAGGAAAAGAGCAGCACTTTGTATAAATTCTCTCCTGTATTATATGGCCAAACAAATACATGAGCATAAATTTATTGTTGCAGTTTGTTGACAGAAATATTACATGAAAAATTAGGAAAAAAAAAGAAACAGAAAATTAAAAATAAGATAAATCTTTCAAAGGGCTTGGTGAGGACAAGAATGAACATCTTGACATGAATTAAAAGAAAATAAACTACATAATGACATAGGGGTTTTTTTTCTGTTTTTTTTTTTCTATCACTGACCTACTACTAAGTCATGTGAATTTTAAATAAAATTTTCGATTTATAAGGAAATCCTTTATTTAAGGTCTTTTCAGTGGCATTATGCTGATTTTCTTCAATTGACCTGATTTGCTCAAGTAACTCCTAGTATTCCAGCTAACTTCAATTGCTTAAAGATTTTGTATTTTTGGACAGGCTGTCTATCTGATATGTAAAACAAATACAAAGTCTTATACCACTGCTCTTTTGCTAACATTCCCTGATTTGACATCAGGTATTCTGGAGGATTATTATCTCATGAAAGTCTGGGTTTTTAGTCTTTATGCTCCTCGGGTCTTTCTCTTGTGTTATGTTGTAGCAAAAGTCTTACCTTGTGCCATAGAAAAAGCTCAAAGAGAGTAAGAAAATTTGAATATACAAGAAAAATTACAAAGCTGCTAGAAATTGCCTCTATCTAGAAGGCATTTTTTGGCTCTCTCAAAGCTGAGTATCAAGAAAGTGCATATAGGGAAACCTTCTGTGGAGAGAATTTCTTCAGGATTTGCTTTTCCTACAACTGAACTTTGCACTTTTGGGTGTTAGAGAAATTTCCCATGCTTCAGTAAGCTTTCTGGGATTAGAGAACCAGCTTACCCTAACAAGGAGCGAAGGCAGCTGCTGACTTTTGCTCATTGTGCTCTTAAAGCATGGTTTCAATCTTGCAGCTTCACTTCTTTTTCAGCATCAAGCATGCCACCCTACAACCTCTCACATGTCCTCTGTGAAAATTGGTTCATTAGCTGGGAATCACTCCAGTGTTTTACTACAGATCACTGTGGATGGCTTTNGTAACTGAATCTAAGACTAAATGCAAATAATAGTTTTTATGTTTGTACTGACGGAAGGGTGAAGCACATAATATTATTAATGAGTTGGACATCTTTTCTTTCCTGTAAATTAGGGTCTCTCTAGACTAATAACTTTATATTAATCTTATATTAATCTTATAATATTGTTTAAAAATACTGATTCATGCGCTTAGTCTTTACATCTATGCTTTTGGTACCCTATTATGATTTATTAATTATCATACTCTTTAGGTTTTAATTATACATTAAGTAGGGGAAGTGACTTTCCTAGCTACAAAAGGTAACCTCTTTTGTANTAAAGCATGGTTTCAATCTTGCAGCTTCACTTCTTTTTCAGCATCAAGCATGCCACCCTACAACCTCTCACATGTCCTCTGTGAAAATTGGTTCATTAGCTGGGAATCACTCCAGTGTTTTACTACAGATCACTGTGGATGGCTTTTATGTCTTCATATCTTAACTAGGAAAACACATTGAAAATTATTTAATTATGTGAACCAACATGACATCTCTGATGTAAACAACTTAGAATTTTACTCCTACCAAGACATGAAATGTCCAATATTATGCATAGTAGTTAAATATTTTCAACAAATGGAAAAACAGCTCTTTCATGTACTCTAAAAGTTAGAATATATTCTGAAATATTGGTTAATTTCAAAGTGTTCTTCAGTTTCTTTAAACTGTAGAATAATAGGCTGTGTGCTATGGAAAATTGCTTCAATATTAAACTTGTCAGACTTTGGANATCTCTAGAAGTTTGTACTTGGAATTTGTATTTACAAGTTCTGAAGCAAAATTTTAAATACACCATCAGAGTATCTGACCTTCTTAGTAGAAATGCACGTTATTACACTGACAGTCACAAACTAATNGTGGTTTAGTTACCATCCCTGGAATTATTTTAAAGGCATGTAAATGTTGCACTTAGGAACATGGTCTAGGGCTGGAATTAGCTGTTCTGGGTTAATGGTTAGACTTCATCATATTAAGGGACTTTTCCAACCTAAGTGGTCCTATGATCCCATAAACTGATGAGAGAGAACATTTTCTGAGAACACATAGAGGAAAAGATATACGTAACTGAATCTAAGACTAAATGCAAATAATAGTTTTTATGTTTGTACTGACGGAAGGGTGAAGCACATAATATTATTAATGAGTTGGACATCTTTTCTTTCCTGTAAATTAGGGTCTCTCTAGACTAATAACTTTATATTAATNTGTTTTCAGGGGGAAAAAAAGTGTGTGATTTGTCTGTATCTAATCTGTATTCCAGATAAGGATCTGGAAGTGGGAAAAATGCAAACATATTGACAAGGACATATGTATGAAGTCACATTCAGAGCTTCTGGTTAAACCAGCATGTTTTGAGGTTGGAGTACCTATCATTAATGTCATTATGCTTTTTGTTCCTTAATTGCATTCTTGTTCAGAAGACTCAAGGTAAAAAACTGAATGAACCCAGAAAAAAACTGCAATCAAATCTGTCTGTATCGAGGTTCATGGTTAAAGCCTCTATAACCTGTATGTCATGTGAGTTTAATTTCTGCAATGCATATCAGAATGTGAAAAAATAAGATCATAAGCTTTGGTTAGCTTGCATTTGCTATGAGTTCTCAGGAAATAATGAGTTGGTGTGTAATTAACCCTACTTGAAGCAACTATGTTTTCAAATGCTGAATTATACCTTCTGGTTTTTAAGTCAGCAGATATTGACCTTGCAGTACCAAAATTTCCCTCAGCAATATAAACCTAATCAGCATTACACCTTTCACTTGCATGAAAAGAGCACTATCTAATTAGAGAATATGCTTTTAGAAAATGAAGGTTGAAGGTTAAGATTTCATTTAGGATGCATTAGCTCAAAGATGCCTTTGGGCTATTCCCAGTAGCCAGGCATTTTTATGAATTATCTTAAAATGATGTGGAAAGGACACTCCTAAAACTAAAAAGAAATTGATTCAATAGTATGCATGAATTCATATTCAATTTCTGTAGGAGTGGTCCATGATGAATTGAGGGTTTAGCCTATATCTCCCTTTGAATACCAGAATTCAATTTCACAGAACTACTGTGCGAATAGTGTTAATTTTGAGATACAAACAATCAAACAAACCCCATAAATTTGAGACTTGATGTTGACAGGAGGAACACGTACAAGGGTCTGGTATTGTTTGTATTTTTGTTCTAACACCCAATAAACCACGCTAGTATTTACTGGCATCATTGGGCAGCAATGGGACTTCCCAGCTTCCACTGGGACTTCCTGCTACTGGACTTTTTCTCAAAAAAAGTTCCAGACATTTTTACAGCTACCACTTACATTTTTGTTTACTTGTACTTTGTTTGGTTAAGAATACTGTTGCAAGGAAGCACTGGCAATTCTATCCTCACCCAGCCAGAACTCATCCATGATAAACTCCAAAATTACCATGATGTGAAGAAAATGGTAGAGTATATTTTAAACCTATCACTTGAATTAGAAAATTGAGGACGAGGTATTAAACAGTCACTGTGGTTACATGGAAAGATATACATGCATTTATAGGCTGGAAGAATGAGATGTTTGGCCACTTGCTTGCAGCAAGTAGATAGAGGTGGAAACAGGATTTCAAATAAAACTCACTTCTTAATTTTAAACTAATAGTTGAAATTTTATTTTCCTTATTGACAAAAGGATCTAAGGTTTAGTAAAACCATTACACAGATGTAATTTTAGTTAAATATTGTAATTAAAAATTCCTTAAAATAACAAGTAAAATCACAGCCCAATGAAAAAAAATAAAAATAGGTTAACTGTTTCCAATAGTAGAAGAAATGCAGAAACTAAGATTAACTTTCTCTCACCTTAAAATAACTACAGAGAACAAAAACCAAGGTTGGAATTATTTTGTCATGTTTTTTTAAGGTTCTTTTACATAATTTTTGCTTCTTTAGGTGAGACATTTCCTTCAGTTTAGCTGCTATCACAACATATGTTTCTCGAATGTCAGGATAATTATTCAATCTTTTCACAAATGGGTTGTGTCTCAAGGACATTGAGTTATTACTATGACTAAAACAATATGACTACTTTCCTCATAATTTCATAGCAAACTCTATTTTGAAGTCATTAAGCAATTATGATCAGTTTAACACTGAACTTTAGGTTATGTTTCAAAAGAACAGTAGGTCATCTTAGCTGAGACGAATATACATCTGAACTAGACTCATACAAGCCTCTTCATAAGATTTCTGACATTATTCTTGTTTGTTTGAGAACTCTGAGACAAGAAGGCTCCCAGGAAATGGCTAGAAATTTGCTCCATGTCAAAACTCTATAGAAGAGTGACATTTATGAATAAGAAACAGCCTGCTTTGGTTTGATACTGGTATATCCCTTGAAATTAATACTGTGATTCTTTTATCTGCATAGCTTATATTAACTTCTCTGAGAGCAATTTTCAATAGGTAGTTTATATATATCTGGAGGCTTTTATGTCTCATTGTAAGAAAGGAAATGGAAGTTTGTCACATATTAGTTAAGTGACTTGCCAGCTCAAGATTTCTGAGATAAATAAATAGGCCTATATGGTATAATGTACCACTGTGCAGGACATTTCAGGTAACTCAATAAGTCAGCTGTGTGTATGCATATCTACTTAATGTTTGTACATTAATCACACTGTGTTTATAAAATAGTTTGATAAATGATTGCATAAAATTTACATTGCAACATTCCAGGTAGATTTTACTGACAACATTCTAGATTAAGTTTGCCCTGAAAAGCAACCCTGAATTTTTAGTTACCACTATCTTAATCAACAAATAGAATTCAGCCTCAAAATTATAGTGTTCATTCCATGTACTTGAGTTGAACAAATGTAAATAAAAATGGAATCAGGTATGTAACTTACCTAGTATGGTATCTTTTTTGGTTATAGACACCTGCAGAAGAGGTACAGTTTCTACAGTGATGAGAAGCTGAAGAACCCCCAAACTCTGGAAAAACCCAAGTATGAATACTGGTAGCACACAGCCAAGTATGATTAATGAAGACATGTCTCTTTAGGGAACACGGAGAACTGATTTTTTAGGGAAAAATCCTTTATAATTCCATTTATTTATCTTTTATGAAAGGAAGATGCTGTCTGCATTCAGATCTGATACAAACATGAAGAAGAATGTTCTGTAACCTTCTAGATATATATGTGTTCTCCAAGGTTCAATCACAGAATTTTTACATAGAAGACAGTGAATCCTACAAGGCCATCTTGAGTCAGAAATGTAAAAAAAAAAAAATCAACTAATACTTGCTGAGCCTCATATTTTGAGGATTTATTAATCTCTGATGAAGTTAGCCTAAGATTTGTCATCCTTCAAACTATTTTGCCCAAGAGTAATCACATGTGGCTTCATCTAAAAAGGAAAATATTGGAACAAAAAGAAACTTCCAGGAAGTTTCATGAGCCTTCTCAGATAATTCATCTATGAGTGTTAAAAGTTTTTCTCATGGACTAAGGTCAAAGACAGTGCCTTCCTGGGGTCCTAGCCAAGGTCTCAGACCCCCCAGGCAGTTTGAGGTGTTTTCCACATGCCCTGGACTGCAACAGAAAAGTAGTTATTGACACAATTAGTTTTTGTAACTTAATTGGTAATGATCGTAAAGTCCAAGGAAAATTCTCCTCCCAGCCCTTCGAAGAAATTCCTTATCCAGAGTTTGAATAACTTTAATTTAAAAAGTTTTCAGAGATGAAGTAAAATTAATGCCAGGAATATGAAATCAAAAATATAAATGTCTTATTCCATAATTTCAGAATTTTAAGAAGTAAATTAATAAGTATACTAATCAGTGTAACTTTTTTAACAGTATGATAATACAGTGTTAGGATGAAAAACATCATTCTGTTCCATTCATTAGATTTAAATTGGATTAATTTTAATAATTCATTCTGAATTCCTGACTCAAGTATTTCTAGAAATGGCAGCATATAGGATATTTATTGGACTGTTCTAGATAAAGTTCTAAGGAAAAGACTCAAGTTTGCCATGGATTACTCAACTTTTATGCTACTGTATTAATATGTCTTCACTAGAATAAGAGAGGGTGGAACATCAAGAAGTGCTATGTTATCTGCTTAGAGAGTCAGTAGAGAATGATCCTAATACTGATCTAGAAAGATGTCCTCACCTCTTTCAGCTAGCTAGATCTACTTATTAGAAGATTGAGAAAGAAATGTGTAAAGCAGAAAAATACTATACAATGGAAGGTTTATCAACAATACTTCATTTGATCAGTGACGTCTCTCAGTGCTTGTTTGGTTAATATTATGTTTGTGTCAATTTAGAATCTACCTGGTAGGGATAGATGTTTTCTAAATTACAGGGTATCATATACCGGAGAAAATGCGAATAGAATACATGAGACAAATTTACCTGATGACAGAGATATTTTCCATGTTTTATGAAAGAATGACTAATTTTATATTTTAATAATTATTTAAAAATATTTCAGAATTATAAAGTATCTTTTCACAAGTTTGAGTACTCCAGGCAACTTCTCATGTCAAAACAGCATGAAAAAAGGGTTTAGGTTGAAAGTGGAAACTGTTCTTGATAACGTAGGTCCAGCTGAAAACGTAAAATACCAGTATTTCTATTCACAGTAAATAGTAACAATTCTATCCAACATTACCAGCCATAGTAAAAATAAAGCAACTTTGAAAAGAGGGAGAATGCAAGGTTGAAAAACACGTAGAATGAAGCAAATGCCTTCCAGTACCTGAGCCTGCAAGAAAGATGAAGAGGCTATTTACAAGAACAGGTAGTAACTGGACAAGGGGGAAGGACTTTAAACTGGAAATGACTGAGTTTGTATCAGGAAGACACTCTTCACTACGAGAGTAATGAGGCAATGGAGCAGGTTACTCAGTAGGACTGTGAGTGTCCCATGCTGAAAGTGTTCAAGGACAGGTTGGATAGGGCCCTGAGAAACCTGGGTTAGTGAGAGGCGTCTCTGCTCATGGCAGGGGATTGGAGCGAGATGATCTTGAAAGGTCCCTTTCAACCCAAATCACTCTATGATTACTGTGAAAATCTAGACAACATAATGTTGGCTCCATGAACAACTTAATAGTTTGCAGACAGCACTGCCATCAACCCAGCCAAGGGCTTAGAAAGAATTGCCTCAGGTACACTGACAGAAAATGAGAGATCATTGCCTGTAATGCTAGCTAAATAATTTTGCAAAGCAATATAAAAGCACAGAGCCGTAGTAATAAGAAATTTTATATTTTTACTGTTCCACAACCATGAGAGGATATGTGATCGTTTCCCATTATTTCCAACCTGAATGATATTAAATACTTGAAGAACAAATTGCATTCACTGAGGGAGTGATGTAATAGGACAAGGCATCTTGTATTTAAAATAATGGAGCTTCAATTTAGATTAAATATAAAAAAGAAACTTCTTACAATAATGGTGCTGAAACACCCAAACACATTGCCCAGTGGAAAGGCTGGGAATGTCCCATGCCTGGAAAATTTGAAGATCAGATTGGATGGCAGTTTAAGCAATTTTGTCTAGTTGAAGATGTCCTGCTCATGGGGAAGATGGTGGTCTAGATGACCTTTAAATGTCTCTTCCAACCCAAATCACTTTATGATTCTAGGAGTAAAACCTACTCTATTATTCCATGATTCTATAAATATACACTTATGAGTTGCAATAAGGCATCAAGTGTTCTTAAATCAGCTGAAAATTCCAACTGACTGTGCAAATTGAACAAGCTCCACAGAGACAAGACTGTATTTGACTTCCAACACTTTTGAGAAGAGAAAAACTTACAGTCTGAGGTATCCCAAGGTAACTATTTTGTCATCTAAGAATGAATTACCTATGTCTCAATTATTATACTAGAACTGCTAAAAAAGGAAAAAAATGCTCATGTGAGGCAGGGAAAAGCCCCAAACAATTTAGCTGTCACGCTCTACAAATAACTGCTGAGTATATACAAATTTATTTTTCAGAATTTTTAAAATGCTTCTGAGAGGCTCCATCAAAGAGTGTTAAAATCTAGAAACCATCAGGACAACTCTGTCAGATTCTAAGCCTCTAGTTTTGTGTAATATGTAGGTAGGTAGAGCAAGGAGACAACTTTGACTTCAGGTCAAAATTAATCACTTAAGCATGTAATTTCTTGAGAAACTTTTTTCATTCTCAGATTATCCTGTTAAAAATATCAGTAGC
>WBMY01004927.1:0-11701 GCA_013397315.1 Donacobius atricapilla | reverse complement strand
GGATAGATGGGCAGAATCCAATAGGATANTCCAATAGGATAAAGTTTAATAAATCCAAGTGCCAAGTCCTGCATTTTGGCCACAATAACCCCCTACAATGCTCTAGGCTGGGGATGGTGTGGCTGGACAGTGCCCAGGCAGAAAGGGACCTGGGAGTACTGGTGAGAGTCAACTGAACATGAGCCAGCAGTGTGCCCTGGTGGCCAAGAAGGCCAGTGGCATCCTGGCCTGTATCAGGAATAGTGTGGCCAGCAGGAGCATGGAGGTCATTCTTCCCCTGTACTCAGCGCTGGTGAGGCTGCACCTCGAGTGCTGTGTCCAGTTCTGAGCCCTCAGTTTAGGAAGGACATTGAGATGCTTGAGTGTGCCCAGAAAAAGACTCGTTAGGGGCTTGGAATGTAAGCCCTAAGAGGCATGAAAGAGGGAGCTGGTGTTGTTTAGCCTGTAGAAAAGAAGACTCAGAGGTGGCCTTATTGCTCTCTACAATATCCCGAAAGGTGATTGTGGTCAGGTGGGGGTTGGTCTCTTTCTCTAGGCAGCAACTGGCAGAATGAGAGGACACAGTCTCAAGATGTGCCAAGGGAAATATAGGTTGGATATTAGGAAAAAGTTTTTCACAGAAAGGATAATAAAGTAGTGGAATGATCTGCCTGGGGAGGTGGTAGAGTCACCATTTCTGGATGGGTTTAAAAAAAGACTGGATGTGGCACTTGGTGCCATAGTCTAGTTGAGGAGATAGGGCATAGGTTGGACTCGCTGATCTAAGAGGTTTCTTTCAACCTATTCATTCTGTGATTTTGTGTGATTCTGTAACAAAATTCAGCATAGACTCTATCCTACACCAATATTGAGTTTGAACTAATACAAGCTTGTGATAATCAAAGAGTTGAGCAAAGAGAATCCTACCAGGCAGTATTATGAATGCTGTAATCTGGAGGAAAAAAGCCATTTAAGTAATTTCATGAAAACTTGTGATGGCTAACAGCTGGCCTGAAGGCCTCACAGACAAAGTGACTTTGATTTTTGACTTGATCAGCCTGTACCCATGAGAACCATCCTGCACCGATGAGAATAGAGGCTTGTTCCCATGATAATCAACTCATACTCATGAGAAGAGAATGTAAACATCCTTAAAGAAGAAAGCCTTGAATGAGCACATACACAAGCAACTACTTATCAATGAACTGAGTAGCAAAAAGTTACTAACCAATTAGAATTAAACATGATGCTTTTCGAAACCATATAAATATGAGCTGTGAGCAATAAAGTGAAGTTATTTGGTGCATGAAGAGAAGGTGTCTTGTCTGTCTCTACTGTGACAAAAACTTTGCCACTTTTGGTGATTTACAGTTGCCTGGTTTTCAAGCATTGCAGTTTTTGTCTTACGTAGATGTGTCAAAGATCTGCAGAAACAAACTGATCACACACTCAAAAAGCCAATTAAAATAAATGCTTTGTTTGATGGGATGTATTACTAGTAACAGCACTAAACATCACTGTCAGAATACTGGAAGTTCATTAGAAAAGATGTTAAGCTTCTGGTTCCTCTTAAATAATTTGGTGGCTTGTTTTGTTTTGTTTTACCTTGATAATTTTAAATTATATTGAAGCACTTAAAATGAGATTAATCAAACTTCAGGTAAGTCCACTCCCAAAGAACTGCTCAGATTCCTGCATTCCACAGAGATGGTGATAGCTATAGAGGGCAGTTCATGTCACCTGCCTGAGGCCCTGGATGTGGGGTCCAGGTGTCTTTATGAGCCTTGGCTCCAGCTGAGCTGTCCCCCTCTATCTGTCCTCTCCCCTCTCACTAGGACTGGTCACTGTGGCCATCTGCTAAATCTAGCTTCAAAGACCCCACAGAGGTCACCTACAGCACAGCTGAATTGCATCTTCTGTGAAATATTTTGTAAATTTTTACCTGAGAAGGTTCAGTGTATTTGTTGGAATTAAATATACATGACCACAGATTCATCCATGCACAGCCTTGCTTTGGGTCTCTCTGCAGCTGAGGTGGGTGGAAATGCGCTCCTACAAGCAGCAGTCCTTAAATAACCACCTCAATGGTCAGCTTTGCAAGATGGTTGTGAAGAGTCTATGTCCTGCATCCCAATAAACACTGGAATTGTGCTGAGCTGCTGGTTTCACCCCTACAAGAAGGGACTAAAACTTCCATGGAAATCAAGCACAAAATGGAACTAATGCTAATTTCTAATGTCTCAAAGGTCAGACTGGGAGTGGGGATCTAAAGGAAAAGTTCTTCTGTTTCTGGACCTCCTGAAATGAAAGGAAAAACTACATTGGTATATTCAGGATGTCTTCTGCTGTTCCTGCTGCACATGTTAATTTTGGATCATATCATACGCCAAAGTGCTGGGCATTGTTAATCTCACTTTAGTGCTTATCTTTCTTGGACTAGAGTTTTATTGTTGCATTTTGAAAGTCCTTGAGAAAGCCAGTTTAAGATTTGTGTAGTTCCCTCAGAGGGAGACCTTTGCAGCAATGCTCATTGTTGGAATTATTAATGTGTCCATCACTTCTATGGCGTAAATCCTCCGTCTCTGGTATTTCTGAGGTTAGGGATTGATTAAAGTGTGTCTGTGCCATTGCCCCCTTGATGTTTGATTGCCAAAAGACTGAAACGTAATTCCAAGATCACCATTCCTTGGGGAGAAAGCAAGTGTGAGGTTTGAGGGTGTGTGCTCCAGTTCCAGCCCTTCACAGACTCCAAGGCTTGATTTTAATTACGACTTTCAGCTCAGAGCCCTTGGTTTACTTGAACTTGAGAGAACCTTTCTGAATAGGGCTTTGATGGAAGATATCAGCTTTATTTGCTTTGCGGTTTGCGTGTTTGTTTTCTCTTAAGGGAGGGAGGACTGAGCAGTGGAGGGGAAGATTTTCTTTGGCTTCTCCTGGTTGTGCTGGCAGGGAGAGGGAGCAGCTTGATCCTGGGAGCCACCTCCTTTCGGGGGGGGTGGAGCAGGGACTGCTGATGTTGGAGTAGGGAGCTGCTCATCCTCTTAGGGCACTGAAAGGGTTGTTTTTCTGAAGAACTAAAGCAGCTTGAGGGATAAGGCTCCAATCTGGAGGGAAGAGCCTGCTCTGCAAGGATGTGTGTATGGAGGGTATTTATAGCCCCCTCAACATAATTTTTGGCCAGTGGATCTGAGTGCTGGCTACTGTAAGAAGTTCTTTACTTTAGATCAGTTGAAATAAAGCTTTAATGGATAAAACAACCCCCCATGTTGTTTTTCAGGGAATTTCTGAAGCACAGACATGGCTCGGGGCTGTTATGCAGCACTGGGGCTGTGTGTGCAGGGAGCTGGGGTTTGCAATGGCTAAGAGCTCCCCTCTGCCCTTTGTTACTTTGACCCTGGATTTCTGAGACATAGCTGCAGGCAGGTCTGGAGTGGAATTGGGAGTGGCTTTTTTGATTACGTTACTTTACAACATTACTAGTTGCCTCTCTTAGTATGACTTTGTTTCACTTTTCTCTAATGTGCTGCAAACCTTTATTTTTCTTACAACTGAAGTTCCTTTTTCACAGTGGGGCAAATTCACATCTAATGTTCTACTGCCTTTTTTTTTTCTTTTTTTTTCCCTGCAAGCAAATTGACTCTGATCTGAGTGCTATGGAGTATTTGTGCTGCAGGAGGGAGATGCATTAATCAGGTGGGTTTGGCTGGGTGTTGAAGCTCCAGGTGTCATGAGGAAGATGAATACAGAGCAGCTGGGATTGCGGCCCAAGCTGGATGCTCTCACTGCTTGTAGAGGACATTTAGAAAATGGTGGGAATAACTGTCAGGCTGAAGCTTTGTGTTTCTCCTCTGTGAACTTGGTATCGATTGTTGCTTTCCAGAGGGGCACTGAGAAAAGGAGGAGGGAAGCTGAAGTGTCTTTGTCCTCTGCTCAGCTCAGTGAGAACAGGATGGCTTGGAGATGGGGGGCTGAGGAAGAGGCAGGTCCTGAAGGGAGGAGGAAAGTGGTGTTTGTGTACGTATATGTGTGTGATTATTTCTATTTCCAATTTGCAACAGGTTTAGCTGTAGATTTTCCTCCCTCCTGTCTGTGGAGCAGGTAAAGAACTGCCTCAGGTACTAATGCCCTCCTGCTTTGTGCTTGGTGGGTTAGTACTGATCTCAAGAGAAAGGTCTACCTGATGTACTGTTTTTTTTTTCTTCTTCTTTTTTAAACAAAGAACTGGCCGCCCCCCAAATAATTAAATAATTAAACCAAAGAGTCTGTTCTTTGTGTGTGAGCCTTTGGTGGAATAATTAAGCTGGTTTTGTTCTGAAAGCACTTACGTGTTGAACTGTGCTGGGAGACTGCAAATGCCATTCCCTAGCTGGTTTGGTACCATTAGCAGATGTTTCTGTTTCTCCAGTCAGTTGTTTGGAAAAGGGGGGCTGGAAGAGCCTGGCTGGAATATCTCAGAATGGGAATTAAAAAGGGAAAAATAACTTTTGGTATTATGTTATGGATGCAGAAGGGGTAAGATGTGTGGGTGCTGTAATTTATTGCAAGAACTGGCATAGATGGAAGTTCTAGAGGACACGGGAACTGGGGTAGTACAGATCTCAGGAAAGCCAAAGAAGAAAGATAACAAGTTATCTGTTATCTGCATTCGGCCCTATTCAAATTAGGACGATTTAAAAAGAACTATTCTTTCTGTATAGCACCTACCAGTGCCTGTTAAAATAGGAATTCTTAAAATTAAAGCCTCATGTGAATGGGTAAATTAGGTGCTTTCAGAAATCCTAGAACACAATAAAAGGATTGTGAACAACCATGACACAGACTCAGACTGGCAGGGAATCTGAATCATTTATTCAAAGAAAGGAGCTAGTTTGATACCCTTTTTCAAGTCACAGTATTTCCTTAGGTGGTAATTCTCACTATGTGACCTATCCCATGTTGCCACGTCAGCAACACGTGTCCTAAATGTCCTTCTATGGGGTGATCACGCACTGTTCACCCATCTCTCAGCTTCTGGTAGGCTCCTCTCCCATAGTGGTCTGTCACATAACACCTCCATCCAAGATGGTCCAATGGAGACAAGCCTCTCTGTGCTCCTTTGCGCTGCCATGTGCTCCTTTTTGCTGCCATGTACTTCTCTGGGCCACCATGTGCTCCTTTTTGCTGCCATGTGCTCCTCAGTGCTGACATGTGCTTCTACAGGCGTGTCCCACAGCCCGCAGCTCAACTCCATCCCACCTCTTCCCACAAGGGATCAGCAAACTTCGGGATCTATTATGGTGCCCAGTTTACAGGGCAATTTGTAAGGGAGAAGTTGCTGTTGGGTTTTTGTGGGTTTTTTTTAATTTGTTAGTTTAATGTTTCATCTCTTGTTTAGGAAGCCTTAAGGTTCCCATTCTGTTGAAACCTGTTTGGGAAATTTAAGACTGAATTATGTTTGTCCCTATAATGTGCATTAAAGAGTTTGGGCAATTTCTCTCCCTCATAGTCATTGCCTGGGCATTCTTTCGAGCTCTTGCCTCTAAGTTTTGTGGTTGTTGGAATTACAAAGTAATCATATTTCATGCTGGAGATGTGCTAAACTACACAATGAGTCTGAGAGCAAGGATCAAAATCCTCAGTTGGTGGCATGGATGAAATGATGTTTTGCATGATAAACTTTGTAACCATAGTAGAAAAGTCTCATTTGCCTTCAGATTTGTGATGTCTCACTATATAAAATACCCTAAACTCATGGCAAGACACGCTGTGGGTGGTAATTTTAATAATTTATATTTTTTGTGCTTATGCTGTGTAGCAGCATGTGAATTCTAGCCAATGCATTCTGTAGTGTATATATATGAATAGATGTATTTTTTTAAGAGACTCATAAAAAATAGCATTTGGTGTTTATTCAATCAAGAGATGATAAATTCCACTTAAACTGACATATGTGCACTTTCCCAGGTGAGTTGAAATAAGGATAAAAGATGTTATTACCAGAATTGCTTAATTCTTTTATTGTAGTCACTTGCTGTGTGACCTCAGCTGTATTTCATCAGCCATCAAATGATGATTTAATGATATCATTAATGACAACAACCAGAGACAGTTTCCATGCTCTTGCTCTTCAGCTGCTGTTTCTGCTGTGCTGAAGCCATGGAGCACCTGGGAGCTGCACACCTTCATCCTTTCCCACCAATATTTAGGTGCACAAGGCTGAGGATTTGGCTGAGCTCCACAACCTGTCTTTTTGTTAGAGCTCTAAATTATCCCTTACAGCTCAAGGAATAGCCAAAAGGTTGCCTCTTCTAAGATAGATTTGTTTGGGAGCAGTAAACATGGAGTAGGACAGGTTTCTGTGGCCACAAGATGGCAATCACAGAGCAAACATCCACCCTCTCTGCAGGATGCAGCTTATAAATTAGCACTGACCCCTTTGGGCTGCAAAGATCCCCATAAAATAAAAGTGGTCCGGCAGATAGGGGAAGGTGCTATGCTATGTATATGTAAAATGTATATGTGCTTGTTTAAATGGTATTTCTTCCCTAACCCCACAAATACCTAGTGCAATGTGTAAATACACTGTTCACTGCTTCAGGCAATTGCTGGGATAACTTCCTCTGGTTTATCTTTATCACTTTAGGGCTGTGGCAAGTGGAAGGCAGCAGTATTATAGTAATATATGTATGACAATTCCAGCATACTGTAGTTACTCTAAAGCTATTTAATAGCAGCCTTTTTATTTCATCTCTTTTACCAGAAGCCACAGAAATTGTCTGGTTACTTCTATATTTCAGTCCTGAGGGTAAAAAAAAAAATAACTGTAAAAATTGGTTTGGAATGTTCCCTGTTAAACTATTTTCACAGGTCAGAGGCATGACATGAAATACTTCTACAGAGAAAATAGCAAGTTCTGCAGTACGTCACTGCTACAGGCTTCATTTTCACATCCTGTAAAACTGCTTCTCTCCTTTCGCCCCATTTTTCTTGCTGTGTGAATGGATATGGACGTGTTATCAGAGTTGGCTGCAGTACTGTGTGCTGATTTTGATTAAACTATTTCAGAAACAAGTTAGTGTGAGCCTCTTCTGCAGGGATTCAAGCAGAAGAGCCCACACAGTGTGATCACTGCATTAAAACACCTCTCTCTCTCCACCTGACTATGCTTCTCTTAATCTGCAGAGGTCAGGCACCACTTTATGTGGCTGCAGCAGTGAGGGAAAGTTGAGGCTGGGTTGCAGAGGACAATATCCTCTGGAGCAGAGCATGCTGTTCTGGGGTGGGTCTCCTTTTGGGAGAGCCTGTCTGGAAATCTTGCCTGCAGCCATCAGTTTTCACATCTGTGCAATGTCTCTTGGTGCCTGTGCTTGTGCCCATCTGTTTGGAAGGCTCTGATCAAACCCACAGGATTGTTTCCCCACTAGACATGGAATTCAGTCTTTCCTAAGTGCCTTCTTCAGGGGTGAAATGCTGTATCTGGTATTCAGTGGTTGCCCTAGGCCACCTACTAGAACAAAAGGTTGCAAAAGAAGTTTGGGAAAGCACGAAGGAATACAGGAACACAGGCTGTGCTTTCCCCTGTCATGGGGGAAAGATAGGGGAAGATAATATTATGAGAAAGTAATTTGGGTCCAGATTGATTTCCAGTTACAGGACTCTCTGGGGCCCTGATATAACACCAAGTGTTCAGTAGCACTACCATCTAATACACTGACAAGGGGGAGTTATTGGGTGACTTTTTAAACTTAGGGAATAGCCTGACTTACCTATGCTACCACTAAATCTCAAAGCACCCAGTAGGGTGCGTAGTTTGTTGTTGGATGGGGGCTGACTCTGTGGAATAGGGAGGACATGACCAAGATGGTGCAAATAACTGGACTAGGCGTGTTTTAGGTAACTGCACTTTCCTCCAGAATTGAAACAGGGAGTGAGGGGTCTCTGCTCTCAAGTACCATGATTGCAAACATCCTCATCACCTTTTGAGGCTGGGACAACAATTCATTGTGCAAATAAACAGCATCAGGAGGCAGTCCAACTTCTTCCTCTGGTATTTCTACTGGCTTGAGCTTGTATTGTGGTCTAACACCACACGAGGCTTTCTAGATCCTTTCCTTTTGTGTTTGTCATGGCGTTGTTATTTATGGAGTGATGCAGTTTGCATAGGTTTAAGCTCATGCCAAACTGAAACCAGAAAGAATGACATTTTCTGCTTATATGTGGAGCTTCTGTGATATTAGTAGGCTCAATATATGCATGTTTTAATGAATAGCTGGAAAAAAGAATCAATTGATGGTGTTGCTGGCTTTTTATTCCCCATGTGGATCTTTTCTTCCTCTCTGCAGCCAGGAACTTAATGCTGCTTTCTTTCCTTGACCCATCACTTGGGTGTTCTGGTCCAGGTATGAGTGGAGAGTGGCTAGGAAGGTCATGTTGTGGAGTAGGGAGGCAGGGGTGACTTTGTGGCAAGGCAGGAGTGTAACAAATAGAATTAGAGGGAGAAATCAGAATGCAAGAGGTCAGATGAGGGGGTGGGATGGCAAAGAAGCCCCTCTAGGCCTAGTGGAAAAGTTCAATCTAACAATAAATTAGTAATGTATAATAAACATTAGCAGTCTCAATGTCAGCTCTTAATTATTTTTTTTCCCCAATAAAAAGTGCCTCTGAACTCTGTAAAGCTAAATATGAACAGAAGCAGCACCAGAATCTCCATTTTGTTTTATAGATGTCTCAAGTTTAGTCCTAGAGAACAGGAGTCAAGGCATAGCAGACATGAAGGATTTGAAAGAAATAGCTTTCTCTTGGTTGGAGTACAGCAGGTATGAAAGAATTAGTTTTAAAGAATAAGTCTTTCGTTTCATTTCTTTGATTAAAAGGAATTACAAGAATAAGGCATTGCATTAAATCCTCTTGATTTTGTGGTATCCAAATTGTCACCAAGGGAGGGAAGTGAAAAGCTTGGATTCAAAGTTGAATGTGGAACACTCTTTATCTTTTGCCATAGCTGCTGCCCAGAGCCCATCTCTATTATGTTTCCTTTTTGACATTGAATGGAATGTGGTTTGTGCTCCCTAATAGAGCTGGCTGATATGGCTGTCCTGGCAGTGTCAAGTCTGTCTTGAGTCATCAAGGCACAGTGGCTCGTTGCATACTCATTTTAATCACCTTCTGCCTCCCTCTGCTGGAAGCATGGAACAGGGTTAAGAACATCCTCTGCACTGAGACTCCTCTCCAGCTGCTAGGAGCCCATTTTATCTCTGACCTTTCAAGGTATAAAGGCCAGGCTTGCTGTAGCTATCACTGGCTTGAAAGGAAGCCTGTCCCTTGGCATGCTGCATCATTTATTCCTGTTTCCTCCTCATCTGTGGACTTAAAATCCACCCTACCCTCCCATTAATAAAGGTTCCACCAGATGAACAAAGAGTGATTCTGTTGTAAACAGCAAAACATGGGGATTTTTTTTTTTATGCGTGATGACATTGGTGATTTGAAAATAATCTGCAGCTTTGTAAGGCAAATACATAGTGTTGTATTTCAGTAACTGGGATAGTTGCTTATTAGCTCTGTTGGGCTGGCTTTTAATGGGCTGTGCTGTGAGCTGTCACTGATGATGGAGACGGGAATGCGACAAGAACACACTGAGATCATGCAGCAAGAGCCAAATTTTACTGTTGAGTGCCCTCTTTTATAGGGGCTTCAAATTCCTGCACTTACACACGATTGGTTAATGATCTTAACTCTGCCCAGCTCACTGGCTAATGATATGGGTGCATTCATACTTCGAAGGGATTGGTTGGGGTCCCTGTTTGAGTTTGAATCTGACCTACCAGTAACATGCCTGGGGACTTGTTTACTTCGTCTTCTAAGGAGCTAGGCTGGTCAAGTTGGTGGTGTCTGTTAGGCTAAACTATCTGTGCAGCTATAGTCCAGCCATAGCTGTCACAGTGAGCATTCTGTATTTAGGGCCGCTTACAGTTAGCACTGTTCTGAGTTTACTTTTTTTTTCTGGGTTTTTTTTTGTTTTTGTTTTTTTTTTTCAAAAAGCCACACTTATTTCTGTAATAAATTTCCTGTTTGAAGTTGGTGGGGAGAGAGGCCTGAGGCTCATGCAGTAGAGCAAGCCTAGACATTACAATAAGAATGGCGATAAATGTAGCCATAAAAGGGACTTTAAACTAGCGGTCACTTTTTCACTCCCCCACCCTGAAAACTTTCGAAGTGTTTTCTCAGTATTTTGCCAGAACTGCTGTTCAGGTGCAGTTAAGGACTTCACCTATTCTGCAGCTTATTAATTTAAAATATAAACATTAAATTTTGTCTGAGAAGTCTGTTGTAACGCATTGCCTCACCACAAGGACTTAATGCTTTCAATAGCAATGAGAGTTATCCTGAGGACCCTTGAAAGGCTTTTTTAAATATGAAAATCGACCCAGATTGGATGCTGCATGTTGACAATTGATAGACAGACAGGAAGACTGATTTGGTGATCAGAATTCAATTTTACTCAGATTTTCCAAAAGCTTATATACCATTTCAAGAAGGTTAATAATTTTCCACTACAACAATCAGGTTAAAAATCATACAGACAATTCATACATTTTACAACATCTTTTGCTTGCAGAAGTTTGATTGAATCACTTCTCTTCCCATAAGCAGGCTTAGTCCCATCTTCTGTAATCTTCAAAGCTCTATTTGTTCCTGCCATGGCATCTTGGTTATCAAACCAGCTATGCTAATTAAATCTGTTTTACTCTCTGTCCTGTGTATTCCCACATTTCCCCCTCTTGTATCAACCAAGAACACTCCTTTAATGGCCTTATTAATTAATCTCTGCACACATTGAAGCAAGCAAGGTATGACTAATACAACTACTATTAAAATCATGACCTGAATTCCTATCCTNTCAACATGGCCATAAATTCATCTTGCATGGAAATAGTCTTGGGCATATTATTAGGTAAAAAGACCCATTCAAAAATTAGCAGAGGGTCTGATTTTTCTGAGTCCCACTGAAATATTAAGGCATGAGGCTGCCTGTCAGGGTTTAAAATTATTAACCAAAGTGGTAACTCTGGATTTGAAATCCCAAGCAAGGGATGAACCTGTGAAAAATGCATACTATATGATTGGCTTTTCGCAAATATTAAAATGAATACTATATGTATTATGTTTGAAAGTAATGTTGTATTACTCTTTTTTAGTAATGTTGTATTAATAATTTTAAGTCGTGTAATTTAGGCTATAGTAGAATATTAAAATAGAAACTATGTGATAGTTTTTTCTTCTAATCAGCGCAAAGAGTAAATGATTCTTTGCACAGAGATAACAGCAAGAGTTACTGCTTCCTTATTGAGCAAAAACAAACACCACGACACCTTCTTCCAGACTTGGTGGAGCCATAAACAAAATAAAAGAAGAAGTTCATGAAAACCAGACAAGAACTCAGGTTTGCAAAGCATTTATGTGTCATATATGAACTATATGAATATGCAACAAGCTATTGCTTTTAAGGGCCATCCTTTGTCTTCAAGGTATGTTCCTACTTGATTGGAATTTAGGACACCCAGATGTCTGTAATTTTTTTGCTTTTATTGTGTTTTTATTATCCTAGCTCTGATTGTCCAAAATTTCTATTGTTTTATTGTTTATTATTGTTTCTATAATTATTTTATTAAGTTTCTAAATTTTTTGAATAAGTGATTGGTGTTTTTCACAGACCCAACTTATTGTTCTAGCAGTTTCTGTG
>WBMY01004910.1:487-13515 GCA_013397315.1 Donacobius atricapilla | reverse complement strand
AAATGAATTTATGCCTTTGGTTCTCCTTTCCCACTGTATACAGAGACTGTGAAAGGCTTTGCCTTTTCCCCAAGGTGTGTTTCTTGGAAGCAATACTCATTTTCAGTATAGCCAGTGGAATTCTGGCCTCTTTGTTACTTTTGTGTTTTCTTAATTATACCTCCATTCATTTTTAAAGAATTCTTAACAAATCCTGCCCCATTCCATTTGTAAATGAACCTGAGCAGTGCTTTCCATTTTTGATTTCAGTTTATTTCTTTTTCCCTTTAAAAAAAAAAAAAAGTTTCAAATTCCAGGTTCATTGAAAACTGACACTGATGCTGTTCAGCTCCATAACCTTTCTGAGAATAATCTCTGACCACACACAGGGCGCTGACAACACTTTTTAATTTACTTCTAGAAGCTGAAACTTTTTTCCCTGCTCTTCGCACAGCCATTCAAAACCAACTAAACCTCCCTTTGTCTTTTAATGTACCCATTTTCTGTTTGTTTCTAAGGCCACTAAAATGTTTTTTAATAGCCATGTTTTGGGGTTTATGGCACAGGCCAAAGCAAAGGTCCTGAATGGAAAGGGAATAATGCATCAGTGTTGGTTTTGGTCTGCTGAACACAGACTGCTGTGGCCACAGGATCTCCATCCAGTCATGAATGATGTATCTGAGTTACTGTTAAAAGAATATGGGCAAAGGCAGCAGCAGATGTTCCCTGCTTTGATATCAACTGGAATAATTCTGTATTTTCTTATAACCAGCTTTGCACAGCCCATGCCATGACGTTAGTGAAAAATAACAATGCAAAATATTTGAAATTTGCTAATTGAAGACTTAATCCCGAATGGTTCATGGGACAAAAAAGTGAGAGCTTGCACTGAGAGGGTGAGAGCAAATTATTGTGAGAAATGAGGAGGCTCCCTGCACCAGCTCCTGTAATTCAGAGTGGTTGTGCTCTCAGAGGAGTGTTCAGGGTTTGATGGATTTACACTTAGGTGTTCTTGCCTCCTGTGTTGCCACAGCTGAGTAGTTATTTTATTATTTGAATGCTGAAGTGCATGTGTATGTCTCTAAAAGTAATAAGCATAAGATTTACAGAGTAGGAGAAAAAAACTGCAATGTACCTTAGTTGTGCTGTGGAAAGAGTCACTATTTTTCTCTGTTTCATCACATTTAAGTCATAGAGGTGTGTTTTTTTTCTTCTTCCTGTGACTGTTGAATTACATTTACTGTATTTGTGCCTGGACAGACAATGAAGTGTTATATTCAGTTTGAATTTTGGCTTATGCTGGTTTTTGGGGGGTTTTTTTGTTGGTTTGTGGGTTTTCTGGGTGTATATCAAACACTCTAATCTTGAATTGTAACCCAGATTTTACTGCCACTTAATCAGGTTGATGGATTCTGGAGAAAACTCTGTTATCAATCTTTAAAAAGTATTGCTAGTCATAGTTGGAGTGCAGCTGAAAACTATTTTCTAACTACAATTTGAACAGTGCACTTAAATCAGGAAATACCTGTACCTTACTGTATATTAGATTTGTATTCAAAATCTTTAATAAACAAGTTTAAATCTTGTTTTGTCTTTCCACAGTGAGGACATTACAGAGAATGTAATGTGAGCCCCACAGTGTAAGTTATCTGTTATCCAGTCTTGCACTAACATAAACTAACTGGCATTTGATCACTTTCTGACATGGAATTATATATTTTTTAGACCTCAGCAAACAACTAAAACAATAATGACCCCTGAATACCCCACAATGCTGACAAACTCATTTGTACAGTGTGTCAAAGTGGTTTTGTGTGCAAACAAAATGCAGTGGAAAATTCTATCTGATTGAGATGTTTTAGAGGATTATTTTTAAAAGAGACCACTTTGGTTGGAAGTAAGGTGGATTTACAGCAAAAGATTGTAAATATGTTCATTTGAGGAGGTTCATACCATTTCTTGTCACAGGATAAAAACTTGCTGAGATAAAATGTTCTGCTCTCTCTCCAATATGGGCATCTCCATACTTTGAATAGTAAAACTGGAATATTTAAGCTGCTGGATTCCTCCTACTTTTCATAGAATTGTGTTCAATGCTGAAGCTCATAAACTACAAAACTGCTTCTTTATCATCTCTACCCTCCTAACTGGGAAGAGATGCTGCTGTGAAGTTCACCAAGTATTCAAGTCTGAATAACAGGAAGGAAACATCACTTGAATGGTGTGCATTGTCAGCTCAGACATCCCTTCAGACCCTGGAGTCTGCTCTGAATGCAGACATGTCAGTGCTGGGTCCCATTCTCAAAGCAGTGTTCAAAAGATGTGCTTTTGTCCCTGTATAAACACTCAGAACTCCAATGTGCTTGTTTGGAAAGCTCCTAAGTTACTACAAAACTGAATTTCACCTTTTGCTGGCCTCTGGTAAATTAATTTATAGCGGTTTCAAAACGAGAAAGTCAGTTTTCAGGGCTCTGAAAATGCTTCTCACGCATTGACTGTCAGTAAACCTGATTAATTTGCAGTGTTTGGATTAAATATGTCTCTACTACTGTAACATTCTAAATAATCTTAAAATAATGATCACTTAAACTTTCACTCAATGCAGTTTCAGTGGAATGAGAATACTAAGTTCTCCCTGCAAATAAGAGTTTTCTGTTTCTCTCTGCCCTGAACTTGATTTTCAGAGGGTTTTGGAAGTCTTTCCAATGTGTTTGTAAGGACACAGGCATTCAATTTTAGCCTGCTTTCCTGAGCGCAATCAATGAAGATTTTTATCTTTTGATTGCTTCAAACACTTTCCTGTCCCTCTCTTTGGAGGAGAAGGGCAATATACAGTTTAGTAAAACCTGTTTTATAAAAGCTTTCTGTTCAGTATCACCCTGAAAGGATGCTCATGGAAACCATAAATACATACAATACAAACATGCAATACCATAAATACATTCAATACTTGGAAACATCTACATAACTTGATACTTTGAATTTCTTATGTCCTGCTCCCTTTTGTCCTTGAATACCATATTAATTGACTCTTTGAACTCCCTCAGATGAGTTTAATTGTTGGTATTGATGAAGAGCACAACCTAAAAAATTATTCTGACAAAGAAGTTAAAGAGATTATGACTTATGATGGATACTTTTGACATTGGAATTTGACAGTGCAGTCACTATATTTTTGTCTAACATCTCTTCCAGACCAGCCAGCCTGAATAGTCCAAACTGCCCAAGGACTCATTTTATCCCACAAATGTTTATGCAAATCTGTTCTATACAAGTTAACATATTACATAAAGTGAGTTTTATTCTCAAGTTTAGCATTTCATTTTATCAGTCTGTCATTAAAAATAACCAGTTGCAAATTAGCAGCGCTAGCTGACTCTCTTTAACCAATTTCCTTAGCAATTGTGAGATTCAGAATTGCTTTCAGAGGCATTTAATAATGCTAGCATCAGATTTATATGGCATCTCAGGACAAAGGAGTTCATCATGACAGAGAATCTAAACTGCAGATTGACAGAAATAAATCAGATAAGGGAAAAGAATTCCCACCAATATTATTTTACAAACAGTGGCATCTAATTGCCTTCTGTGTGTTCACCAGGACTGCTCTGAATCTTGTTTCTGAATGATTGATTGCCCAGCTCAGCAGCTAAACTGGATTTGCAGTTTATCTGAGGCTGTTGTGAAGTGAGTAAGCCTTGAAAATGAGTAGGATGGTGTTGTACATTCCTGCTGGTTGGCTAACGCAGTGCCTCCAGCCTCTGACGTGATCACAGGCATGGGAACCTGCTGTTACTGCAGGGGAAGGGGCACAGTCAGGAGTGGGGTCAGGCCTTGGGCAGCTCAATATCAAAACCCACTCGTTCCTGTAAGGTTGAGAGTTGGTCCCAGGGATTGCTGTTGCCTGACAAAGGGACATACAAATTGTTTGGCCACTGAGTTCAGCTGGAGCACCTCGAGGAGCTGCAGCCCCATGCAGGTCTGACCTCCTAAATGCTGCCGGCGTGGGGTCACCTCTGTGATGCCTCATCTGGGCTGCCTAAAAACAGAGGCCAGACAGAGTTAAGGGAATAAAAAGCAGTTCTATTTACTGAGGAGCCATCAGGTACATTTAGGACAGACAAAGCCCCCCAGGGCTACACCCAAAACGGACAATGGTCATGGATTTTCACACATTTATAAGTTTGCTCTATTTGCATATTGGGGGTCCATCTCCCAATTAGAGCTTCAGGTAATGAAGTCATTGACCCCAAATTTGCTGCCCCCAACTCACTTTTGTTTCCATCTCTCAGGCCCGGGGCAGTGAGGGGTCCTTGATCCCCAGCCTGGAGAGGAATTGTTGTGTCTGCCCACAATGGGGAAGCAGCAGCTCACACTGTGTGTGGGGTTTGGAGTTATACACTAAAGAACTGCAGGGCTACAAATAGATGAAATATATAAAAGCTGAAATCCTGAGGCATCACTGTATCATCTGGTTTCTCCCCCCTTGCTTCTCCAGCAGAGCTGAATCTGTCTCCCATTACCCAAAGGTCCCACAGCACAGGCAGGAGGCTCCAGAGCGCAAAGCACATCCCAGTTTTCACTGTACCCTCATGAACCAGCTCCAGGACAGTGCTGGGGAATCAGAGGGTGATGGGGAAGCTTGAGAAGTTTCAGTTTTGGTTCACAGTGTGCCACTCTCCAAATGCTGCAGAAGGGACAACATTTTTCTGATTTCTCATGATTTTTTAAGCTGACTGAGAAATCAGTCATACAATGTCATTTCCTGCTTTTCAGTCTAGGATTAGCTTGGTGAAAGGTAATGTTATATTTCAAATGGCTTGTTTTAGGTATTTCCCAAGCAGGAATGTTTATTTGAGTGAAATATCAGCTGAACATGTCTCCAGTCACAGATTTGTGCTGACATATGCAGCGTATTTGAGCCCAGCTGGCAGGGCTAATAAACAATACTTGTCACCATTTCTTATTTTTTATTTAGAGAGAAAAAAATACATGATTTAATACATGTGTATAATATACAAATATATATTTATGAAAAGTCAGTTTTGTTTCAAAGTAGGGGTCAAATGTCCAATCTGGCCTGAATTTGGCCTCTCCAACATTTACCTGTGTCCTTATGGCTGTTTCTGGCGTTTGCTATGTGCTGTTCTGACACCTCATACTATGGCTAAAGAATTATTCAATGTCATTTTAGGGCACTTTCACACAAAAGCAGCACAATGCTGCAGTGGGAGCTGTATGCACTGGCAGCTTGCCCAGCAACAAGCCCAAATTATTAATTGGGAAGCAGAAATGCAGGTGGGGAATATTGTGGGCACTATGTATCAAATGGGAGGGCTTCATTTCAAGGAGGATTTTTTTTTACTTCAGTACTTCAAGATTCTGCTTATTTTATTTGATGCTATCCGGCTAAAATATTTTCTTCATGATTGTACATCAAAATTTAAATAACCCGTCCCATAGTCATTGCTTATGGGCATAATTCGAAGCAGCTGATTAATTTCTCCATCTTTTCTACAGAAATCAATAAACGGACCCTGGGAAGATTAATATTTGTGAAAGAAAAGATGATATAACAGCAATAAATCTTTTGTGGGATTCATATGTCTTCTTCAGTTACCAGGATATAAATGGTCAAGCTAAATATGGTGCATATTAAGGATTGGTTGTTGGCTGTGGGGCAGAACCCAGCGGTGCTGGGAGAGGCAGGTGAGGTCTTTCTGGTGACATTGTGAGGTCTTTTTGGTGACATTGGGTGGCCCCACTTCTGCAGCAGAGCTCCTGGAATTCCTGCCTTAGCATCACGTCTGCGGCATGGTACTGAGCACTTCATGCAGGACTTCTAAAAGCTCTGTAAAAGTAAAATAACTTTTATATTTTCCACTGGTTTGGGGTTTCTTAATCACCAAACCCACATAAAGTTAAAAAAGAAAGCCCTCTTCGAAGTAATGTTTTGAGGAGCATGTCCCGTTCCAATTCTTTTATCATAATTGACAGGCCATAGAAACTCATCTCCCAAATGTTTCATGACAAATGCTTTGCCAGGATGGCTGAGCAGGCTGCACTAAAGCCAAGTCCCAGCTGACATGTGAATAATCTCCACCCTGTACAATTTGGAGCTGCATTGAAAGTGTTGTCGGATAACAGATGGGTGAGTCCATGCCACAGCAGCTGAGGGAGTTGCAAGAAATGCCATGTGCCTGGATTTTATTTATTTTTTTTTTTTCCAAAACCTCTCTACTGCTGCCTTGCCACGGAAACCTATTCCCCCAGCTTTCAAAGTGAGAAGGAAACTTTATTGTCTACTTAATCTCAAAGTCCTTTTCCACCAGTAGTACTTGGAGAGCAAGGGGACAAAATCTATGCTGAGACACAGCAAAGCAGTTTTCTTTCACTCAAGAGGTTTTATTTGTGAAGGCGAACATCCATCATAAAGGTTGTTTTTACTCCAGTGGTTCTGGCTCCCTCCTTCTAACTGGGTAACAATGTCAGCTAAGCCCAGCTGCACAGAGCAATTCAGAGCTCCTTGTGAGGTCCTGCACTCCTGTCTCTCTTTCAGGGGTCACAACAAGACTGTTCTTCGGCCATAGATTTCCATACGAAACAAAATTCAGGCTCTATGGACTGGGAAGCTTGACTTTCATCTTGCAGTTTCCTCTTTGCAGCTTCCCTATAGGCTCTCTTTAGAGGTTATCCTGACAAAAAGAGAGAAGAGTAAAGCAAAAAAGAAATCAGAAGTCAAAACAAAAACACTCAGAATCGTCTGTGGATTGGGGACTCCCCATGGCACAGCACAGGTTCCCAACCAGTCTTCCTAAATTTCACACCAAAGAAAGATGGTTTTGTGCTGAGCTGAAGCACACGGAAAACCCTCCAAAAGCTGTCTTTCCGAGCATTAATTCCTCCTGGGCTCTGACATGTGAGTGGGATGAAGGCAATTTCCGAGCTGGAAGGTGAGCTCTGCAGTGCCCCTGTCTGCAGCAGCCTGCCACGGGGGCCTGGGAAAGGGAGAGGATTCTGGCAAGAGCAAGAGATTTTCACTGGGACCAAAGCTGGCTCATCCCTGAGATATGGCCTGAGCAACTCAGAGGTTGCTGAGAATGTTCAGAGTAAAATCTATTNTTTTAGGAGGGGTGGTGGTATCTCTGATCCTGGGGCCATTTTCCATTCGGAGGCTTTGAGGAGCTGCTCCAAGACCTTGGCACTGAGCACTGGGATGCGCTGATGGATGGGACAGCAGAGGGCAGCGCCAGAGTGCTCAGGAAACTGCTGAGCTTCAGGTGCTTCCTCTGAGCCTGAGCTCCTTGAGCTGGGCTCCTGCCTCTCTGGAGAGGCCTCTCAGAAGGGAGGGGATGGAGTGGATCCCAGGTGCCTCCTTCAACACCTTTTTTGCCCCTTCAACTCCTTTTCATGGGGTGCTTTAGACTTGGAGCAGATCTTTTAAAATCGTGGGTAATTTCTGCGCTCAGGCAGGACTGGGAGAGATGTGGTGCTGGATGGAGGCAGCTGCAAGCTGACACTTGCAAGATTGACACTTTTGTACTGCAGGTAGCTTTCTCCTGTGAGAAGAAAGTTTTTATTTCCAGGTGCAGGAAATGTGAGATTCACTGCACCAAGTTTCCATTGGGCACTGCAAAAAGACTTAAGCTGGTTCAAATGAATTCTATAACATCAGTTAAGTCATGCTAATGCTGTTTTAAGGAAGAGTCTTTAAGATTTTTACGAATGGAATTTTGTTGAATTCATGCAGCTCTATAATTTTTTGAGCACTTCTATGTCCACATTTATATTTTTTTTTTCCTTTTGTTGCCTAGCAAAAATATTATTGAAATAATTAATGAACATATGTAATGTAACAGCTTTGTGGACCTCTGCTGCCACTAGATTATTTTTAACAGGATGTAAATGTCATTACATTATTCTTTTTCCATTGATTTATAAAATCAGAGGTGCATTGTTTCATTCTTGCTATGGTATGGTGTTGCAAGCAGCAGCTCCTCATACTTTCAACATGAGAAATTACTATAACATTTTTAGTGTGAAGCATTAGGTAATTTTAACTTTAATTATTGGGACTCTCAAGCTTCATAGCCTTAATCTTGAAATATAAATGAAATATAAGCATTAATATTTATTTATTGGTATTATTTATAAAGTGCAACACAGATGTCTGTGTCCAGGGATTTCTTTCAATTTTTAATATATACTTTTAAAACAGGACAAAATTAATAATTAAGAAATTCCTCACATGTCTAAATTACACCAGATAATATAAAGACGCACATTATAGCAGCTCACAAGAGAATACTGCTTGAGAAAATTTTCAACATAAATTTGTCTGATAAGGTCAAAGTAATGCTGCTGACAGTAGGATAAGGAAGAGAAAATATGTTGCTGCTTCCAGGCATCTTCATGTTAAGTAAAATAAAGAATAACAAGAACAACTCAAGATATATAAGGGGGGAAATTCACTCAAAGGGAAAACATAGAAAACGTTTTTGTGTTGTTTGTACCCTAGTATGCTTTGTGGCTACTGTAGCACAGGGAGGGTGTTTTCCATATTAGTTGAGGCTGGATAAAGGAGCAGATTTTGTTATCGCTGGGTTATGCAAATGCACCCTCTCCCACCCAAAAGCACAATCAGAGTGAGGGTGAAGTCCTGACAGTCCCTCTTATAATTTAAATTCCCTCTCATGTTCACCTTCAACTTTAATCACTGTGGACAAGCCTCAAAGCTGAACACAAATGGAAGGTGTGGGTTTTTTCTCCTTAGCATTCCCAGAAAGAACAGAATTTGGAAACTACCCTTGTGCTTCTGGACGTTATGTAAATATGGGTCAGATCTAAACTTTGCTGGTCTCTGGTGACCTGTACAGGAAAGTTTTTAAAACTGTGTAAGGATCTAAATGCAGACATATGGATCTCTAAGGGAATTTACAAGGCAGAGATGAATATTCTCCCACTTGTCCACAATTTCTGGACTGCTCACTCTGTGTATTAGCCTGTGCAGAGTTCACAGCTTAAATGTTTTTCCTCTAGGAATGTAGCCTAGTGTAAGAGCTCGACAAGAGATGTGGGGCAACAGGCAGCTCTTCAGAAAATGCTGTTTATTGCATAGATGACGTTACAGCAGTCCTGGNTTTATTTAAAAAGATCTGACTTTGTTTTATAGTATTTCTACAAAGGCCAGGGACTGGGGGAGAAGGTTGACACCTCTCCCCATCCTATTGGTCAAGACAACTGTGCATCAGCTGCCCATACCTCTAAGAACAGGAATGTAAACTGCCTTGAAATTATGAAAATATTGGTTGTGTTTACATCATCTAAGTGTGAGAAAAAAAACAAACCATGAAACACTGAAACAGAAGAGAAGCTGAAAACATCAGGGCGACAACTAGCTCAACAATCCCTAACTTAAACATTTTTTAATCTTATATATCAAAACTTGCTTCCATTTCTGGTGAACCTTCTGCTTAGCCTTCATATCTGTAAGGCTTTCCTGTTAAATTTTCATCTTCCCCAAGAAGCCAGGTTAATTCCCAGGCACCCTGTTCAGAGCACTGATTGTGTCCCCACTGGCTTTGATAGGAGCGGTTAGCTCATCACAGAGCACTGCTGATGCTGCTGCTTGTGTGCTCAGGAGCAGGATCAGGGCTTGGCGGCTGAGGTCTTTCCAAGGGGTGTTATCTCAGGTCAACCTCAGTCGGTCCATCCTAGGACTGACTAAGAGCACTGCCCTGCGTGCAGAGCCTTTCTGGCCTCCTGTGAGTGAATTGTCTGCCGTGCTGCACTGCAGAAACACGGGAGGGGAAGGATTGTCCTGCAGGCAGCTCCCTTGGGTTAAAGTACCTGTGCTCCAGGAACCTCCAGTCTGCTACTCTTTGAGACAGCTTGTGAACTTATTTTGAGGAAAACAAGCGTTAATGGGCAGTCTGCTATTCTTTAGGACAGTTTATGAACTTATTTTGGGGAAAACAAGCATTTATGGGCAGTGTGCTAATTCTTGAGACAGTTTGTGAATTTATTTTGGGGAAAACGAGCATTTATGGCCAGTGTGCTATTCTTTGAGACAGTTTCTGAACTTTTTTTGGGGAAAACGAGTGTTTATGGGCAGTGTCCTGGCAATTAGGGAGCATCAAGTGCAAGGGAGCCACAGGGAGTGGCACTGAACAAAATGAGGGAGCAGGGAGCATAAAAATGCAGCAGATCCAGAAAAAAATGGGAATGAACCATGAAAGGAAAAAGTAGCCAAGATCTTAGGAACAGAGCAGGAAAAGTTCCCTCAAAGCAAAGTTCATCCTGCTCCTCTTTTGGCATTTTTTTTCCAGCCTCTCCTGAGGCAGGAGTTGTAGGCTGTAAGGATGTTCTTCTTCATGTTTTCTCCACCATACAGTTTGCTTTTCTGATTCTCTGAGTACATTGGACATCTTTCGCTTTCAGAATCTATCCGCATTTCATTATTTTTTTGTCTGTATTTCCTCCTGGTTCCTATGGACTTTATGCATATTTCAGGATGCTTTTCATATGGTATGTGAAAATATCTCTACTTATTTCCTGCATCTAACTTGGCAACGTGGCATATTGATTATAGTTCTGGGTGCTTTCAGTCCCTGTTACAGAGACTTATGGACAGGCAAGCTGAAGTTAATTTTATGAATAAGATTTATGGAAGAGCATGTTTGTTGGATTACTGTAATTGATTGTTAGGGATTGGACAGTTTTTCTTTTACTGGGGGTAATTATATTCAATTCTGTGCCTGGCACTGTATGTTAAATCCAAGTTGTAGGCTGTTTGAGAGTCATGACTGAAGCCTGCTCTGTGTATTGCTGCACATCAGCTCAGTCTGGAAGATCCTGATTGCTCCTTTCAGTCTCAAATATCACTGCCTTTTCCAGCCAAATCTGTTTTAGTGAAAACTTCCTTTCTGAAACCTAAAATTCTACAATAAAACCGTGCTCTTACTTTAAACCATGAGAAAAATCTGGGATCCAGCCTTGTGTATTGAAGTAGCATTTTCTGCATCCAAGGGCCATTTCAGACTGAGTTTAATCCTCTAGCATTCCCTAGGCCAAGGATTGAAGCATGTGGGAAGATCCTGAGGGATAATCCAGGACTCAAGTGTCTTGCACAAGATTACGCATGACAGGTTTATGTTTTGAGGGAGGGTTATTGTGAGGTGTGATGTAAAATAAATACAGAACTGATCACTTACTTTCAGTATCTTTTCTGGAATTTGGAGCAAGTTCCTTGGCTTGTACTCCCTGCTGGTAGAGGCCTTGGGGCTGCATTTCCCACTGCCCAAAGCCCCCTGCCACCAGGCTGTAGTAGGGCTACATTCATCTGAAATATGCTCCCAGAGAGGAGTTAATGGTCTTGAACTTCTCTGATTTCAGTGCTGCTTGGGCTGATCATTTAAGAGGCAGAGGGGATGAAATGAGCTGCTGCCTGGAGTAGACACCACTGCTCTCCACTTTGGTGCTGCAAAAGGAAGGCTTGTGCAGGACTTCGTCATTCGAATGCAGATTAAACACTCAGTGTGCACCCCTATCTCTGTGCAGCAGGAGGATGTGCAAGCAATTTGACAAAGCTGAGTGCAGATTGAATTCACTCCACGCTGGAGGGCTCTCACACGCCAAATCCTCTCAATTCTTGGCAAGAAACAGAGGGTTGGGCCCCTGCCTGGATGTCACTGCAGAAAGACACATGCTGCTCTGCCCTTGACTTGCAAGTTCTGCAGACTTTGGGGGCAGTTTTGAGACTGCATGGAAAATAAAAGCAGAAAAACAGCTAGTTAGAATTTTGGGTTTGGCTTGGGTTGTTTGGNGTATATATATATATCTATATCAGTTATTTTCCATAGAAATAACTTGGAGACATTATTAAGAAATTAATAAGACCTCAAGGTCTTTTAGGCAAGAGAAGATTGAGTGATACCCTTTTCATTCTGGATTACAGTAATTTATGTAGTGTCAGACCTGACAGCATGGGCTGTCAAACTTGCTATCTCAGGTAACTCACTTTTTATTTAAGATTAATTCTTTGAGGTTGAATCATAAGGTCTTTGTTCTTACATGACTCAGATTGTGTGCTGGGATTCCAGCACTTTATCAATGTTTTTAGACTTTTAAGTCATTTGAATCTTCAGTTATACTTATTTTTTCATGAAGTATTTCCCCTCCATTTGATTAAATATGCTTAGCCATGTTCATTGAATATGAGAAAAATTCTAGTTGTTTCTCACCACGATAAAAATAAAATACTAGATTATTATATTTAAAGACTAGATTTAAAAACGAAAAAGAGGAAAAAAATTATCAATCCTTTTTATTTTTTGTCCTCTTCACTATTAGACAAGCACAAAAAAAATCCTAAATATTTTACTGTATGACCCTATTTTCATATAGGTTATATACATATTTATTGACTACATGTTTTTTGTGAGCTGAGAGAAATTGTTACGAATGTCCTTGTGTTTAGAAAAATAATGAGCAAAACTTCAGCATGGTTTTAGCCCTATGAATTCTCACATGGAGGTATGAATATTAATAATGCTGAGAAAGTGCTCAGCAAAAATAGATGTCTGATATCCAGAAACTGAAAACCCCATGCTTGCATTGCAGCTGCTATGTGTACTACAGTTTCTTATTCAGCCCAACCTATCAGCATTTGAAATTGTTGTCCTTAGTACTTTTGCTTAACTTTCCACTGGTTATCACAATATAAACCACAATCTGCTGAAGCAGACATTGCATAAAGTAACTGTATTGGTCCAACTGGAGCAACTCCACTCCTGTGCGGAGGAGTGATCTCTGCAGTCTTGAACTACGAACAAGAGATTCCATCTGTGGATTGTAGCAGAAAATGCAATGAAATCCAGTGAGGTTTGCTCTGTGTGTTCAGGACGAGTTTGTATGGCTCTTAATTCTTTGTTTTAGTCATCAACAGTGTCCCTGGAAAGGTTTGCAGATGAACAGGGGACCAAACCCACAGGCTCTGATGCAGTCACCACTGAAGGGAGATGGATGAAGTGTGATCCAGCCGCTTGTAG
>WBMY01004891.1:27398-49886 GCA_013397315.1 Donacobius atricapilla | reverse complement strand
TCCCTCCGAGCGGGGAGCGTCGCGCTGAAATCCGCCGGGATGCAAACACGGCCGGCCTTTGGGGTCTGGGGGACGGCGAGCAGGCGCCCCCGGAGCGGCGCTCTGCGGGGAGGGCTCCGGACACCCCCTGAGCGGGCTCGGCTCCCACCCGCGCCCCTCCGGCCCCGTGGGCAGGGCTGACACCGGGAGGGCTGCGCGGAGCAGCGGGTGGGTTTTCCTATGAATTCTGGTCAGATGGGAACCCGGAGGAAAACCGGGGGGCACGCGGTGAGGTCCTACCCGTGGAGATTGACCTCGCTGAGGGGTTTTTGTCCCTTGCTGAGCGCATCTGGATGAGCCCTCTGCCCCGCCCCTGTGCCACCCGCCCTCCCCGTTCCGAGCTCTGCGGCCCCTTGATCTTCCTTTCCTGGCTGCTGCTTTTCACGGTGTCCTGCTGCAAGGCCTGAACTCTCCTAGTCTTGCTCTGCTCCGTGGTGTTTCTCCCCACTGAGCTCCTCGCACCATTTTCCTTATCTGAGGAACGCAGGGTCTTGGCTGTGCATGAGAGCACAGGGGCTGTGGGCTGTGAGCCTGGCTTTGTAGGGTCCCACGGCTGCCCCATGCCACATCGCCTTGTTTCTTCACATAGGAGCCCTGCCAGTAGCTGCCTGCAGTCCTTGCTGCCTCACCGTGCACAGCTGTAGAGTTTGCTTGGCAGTTTCTCCTGTAAAATCCAGAGCAATCCGAGCTTAGCACCTGGGCAGAATACTGCCTCTGAGGCAAAGATATCTACAGCGCTGCTGCCCGTCCATATCTGGAGCCGTGGCTGAGCCCTGCTGCCAGGCGGCAAGTATTGTCCAATTTACAGCTGATAAGCACGAAAAGCGGCACTTGCTTAGCTGATTAGCGCCGTGATTGCCGTCCCAGCCTTGGCAGCCTTCTAGGAAGGCTGTTTCTGGCTGCTTAGCTTGGGCTCTGGTTTGAAGTCATAGGGCCCTTTGGACTTGCCACAGCATTCACCTTCGTGCCAGCCGGCCAGCACTGCCAGCTGGGATGTGCAAATCTGCCCCTGGGGGCTGCGTGCTGCCTTTCCTGCCACTCTGCAGTTCCTGGAGTTTCTGTGCTGCTCCAGTCACGTACACTGCCCCTGGTTTCTCTTGCTGAGCAGGACCACATCCTACAGCACTGGGGGCAACATGCAGCTGTCCGGCTCGCAGACACTGTAAAAAATCTCCGGCGCCATCAGTGTAGCCAAACGTGCAGTTTGATGTCTAGGTTTTACGGGCTGCTGGTGAGTTTTGTGGGCTGCAGGGCATCGTCTCTCTTTGCCTGTGGATGATGTTTGGAAAGAGCATTGGAGAAAGACCTGGGAGGGGTGGAGTATCCGTGGCTCACGCAGGTCCTTTGCCATGTATGTGTTCCAGAAGTGCTCGGTGCCTGAACTGCTGGTCCCTCTTCCTCCACTTCCATTGTTCAGCAAAGCTGTGATCTTTCTGGCAGTGGCACTGCAGCGAGCCAGATGTGTGCTGACTTCTGCTGGAACATGTGGTTGAAATGCTAGCAGAGGAAATATTTGCTGAGTCAACTTTCCTTTAAAGCAAAAAAAAAAAAAAAGGGAAAAAAATCCCCAAAAGGTCTATTTTGTTCTGGAAATGCCTCCATGTCCTGTGTTGAGCTGTGTGTTTCTGTATGGCAGTGCTTTTCGCATTCTTCCTAGCAAAGCCTGGTCTTAGGAAAATTTCTGAAAACGGGAATGATCTGATCCCCCTTGGGACTCGGCTGTGTTCAGACAGTGCTCTGGGCAGGCTGGAACCTCGAAATGGCAGGAGCTTCAAAGGCATAGCAACTCCATGGGCACTTCTTTGTCTGCGCAGTGGTTCCAGAGCCACTGGGAACTGGCATTTGTCGGGAGGCTGTCGTGTTTAAAGATCCCTTAAAGATGTGTTCCGAGCTCTTACTTGACCAGGAATGAGACCATCTTCTAAAGGCAGATGGGCAGATGTTAAAACTGCAACAAGCACCTGTGTTTAGTTTCGTGCTGGGTGATGAATGTTCTTGCTGATGGGAGCATGTGTTTCCTCCCAGGCTGCTGAATCCCTCTTTTACAAGGGAGGTGGAGGGATGGCAGCTCACAACTGCTAATTGCTCAGATGGAGGTCTCACCTTGTTTGGCCAAAGGCTGGTTCTCGCTGCATCCAAGCGGAGAGGCCTGTGTGCTCTGGGAAGGCAGTCTGCACTTCCTCTGAAGTGCAGCCATAGAGCCATAGAGCCCAAAGGGAATGGAGGGAAGAAGGTAGGAAAGGGCTAGGAAGAGAGGAGCCTCGCCTTGAGACAATGGACAAGAACATAAGGGCCAGTTTGGCTGTTAGTGATAAGGCACTTCAAAAAGATCTGAAGGCTGTGAAGCCTGGTTACAGGTATTTACTAGAGGATTTTTACACTAATATTTTTCTTGCCTTCATTTCAATTCATCTGCTATTTAAGTTGCAAAGATCAAAGCTGTATTCCAGCAGGCACACGTGGACTAAAGTAAATAGCAGGACCTAGTACACCTCTTCCCAGTGAATAAACACTCTTTCCTCTCTGAACATTTTCAAGCATACCTCTCAGACCTGGAATGCAAAATATTTCATATTAGCAGTGGGTGTTTCCACTGCTTTCAGTATTTGGGAACTTGGAACAAATGCTTATTTAGAAGTGGACAGACCTGGGTACAAACGTGCTCTTTCTGAAGGCAGTTGCTGCTGTGGTGTTTGCAGGGAAATTCCCCTGAGACTGGAGGACATGCAATTGTTTGTCCAGACCCCAAGGAACAGCGTGAAGTGTCGGTCTCATGGGCTGGGACAGGCAGCTCTTTGGAGGCCTGGAGGGCAGAGGGACTAGCAAGATGCTTGGCAGATGCTCAGGAACATTCTTCTTGATGAGGTTTAAGTTGCACGGGGTGTTAGCTTTGGGTTTGGTGGGGTTTGTGAAGGCTGTGAACCAGCATAGTGGATTTTGCTGTGTAAGGGAAAGAGGCAGCCCCACCTTTGGCATGGCAGTACCTGCTGGAGAAGGCTGATAATGTCTGAGGTGGGAGAAGAGCAACTGTGGTGTCTTCTACCTTTATAAGAAATCTGTGAGAAGAGGAGGAAGAGAGATGGAGAAATGATAATTTGGCAGTTGGTAACATGTTGTTTCCTGGGCTCAGTGTGTTTCAGCATGGCAGAGGTGCCAAGGTGGGTGGCCTGATTCCATGTCTTGCTCCTTGACTGGGAGACATTGGGAGGTGGCATCCCAGAGCTACTTATAAATGCTTTCAGTCTGTTGGAAGAGCAGGTATTGTATTACATAGAGGGGTTAAAGAAGCTGTGCCTGTAGCATACCTTGTGTGCTGCCTTGCCTGAAAGCAGCAATCACGCTGCTGGACACGAAAGGATTTGTTCTCTGGGGGAGACCTGATGAGGAAGGGGTGGGGATGCTGCAGGTTCTCAGGCTTTTCATGCGGCTGCTTATAGGGTAGTGGCCATTCCCTGGGCTTTGTCATGGTTTGGAGGCTCTGCACGTGGCTCACATCTTGTTCCTGATGTCCCTGTGAGCTTTCAGCGGTCCAGAAATGGGCTCTGGGTTTTAGGGAGGTTGTTCAGAGGGGATTGATAGTAAGGTGAGGGGCCCTGGGGTCTTCTAGAAACTTTTTTGCTTGCTTCCTCATGCTGACACCACTGAACCACAGCATATGGAAGCAAGCACACAGATTGGTGATTCTGTAGGATGCGGCCGGTTCAGAGCCCTGCACTTCCACCTCCTTCATCCTGCCAGACCCTGTCAGGATCTGCTGCGCTGTGTTAATGAGCTGTCAGCTCTCTCCTTTTCCTTGCCCATCACAATGGCTGCTTTCCTGCACTGCTGTTGGGTGTTATGGGAAGGAGCAGTGTCAGGTCACCAGCAAATCCACCTTTGCATTGCAATGGGAGCTGTTCATTTTGCTGTTAGGTCTAGAGTGGACAGCTGGTGTGGTTAAAAATGGACCAGACTGAAGGAAGGATCATCTTTGTGGAGAAGACCATCTCCTGTTTCACTTTTCCTGTGCCTTCTGAATATATCACTGTGCAGGCAGCAGGAAGGAAAAGAGGCTTGCAAGGCATTTCTTTGTATGGATGTTGGTTGGTTTGGGAACTAGACCAGAATCTTGCTTTGCAGGAGGCACACAGGTGTCTGTAGTCTCAGGGAGTGAAGAACCGGAAGAACAATTGTTTGGGATCTCTTCGGGAAACGGGTGAAGGAGGAGGGTGAAGGCTGGTGGTGGTGAAGCTCCTGTGGGCTCTTGAGGTTGGAGGCATATTGAGTGTTTTAAGCAGCTGCAGCTCTCCAGGTCCAGGCTCTGGATTCAGGTGCTGCTTGAAGAGGGGTGGAATAGGTTTGCTCAGTGTTTCCCATCGCCTGTGCCTTCTTTGGCACATTGCAGCACAGTGAGGATGAACCCATGCCACCCAGTCAAGGCAAGGACTCCATTTCTGGTCATTCCTTTGTTCCAGGAAAATACTTGGCAGTAAGCACTGTTCTGTGTTTACCTGTGTCTCCATTTAATCTGTGCAGCTCTTGCTGAGTAGCTGTGGAAGATCTTCAAGCCAAAACACAAGTGGTCTTTGTTTCAAAGCATCAATTTGTGTTGGCAGCCAGGTCCGCAGTGCATGTGCTTTTCATTGACTGCTGCTTCGGTTCTGTTTCTCACTCTTGCCAGCTCTTTTGCTCTTTTTTAAACTTCATACAGAAGTGTTTTTCCTGAGCTTAAAAGGCTGACCTGTACCGGACTTCTAGTCTTAACTTAAGCCTTATCTTTTTCAGGGAAGCAGTCTCTGTCTGGTCACAGAATAGACTGCTTACCTCTGGTGTGAGAGATAACTAATACAGGCTGTCTGATCAGCAAAGGAGGGACTTCACAGTGGTTTGCAAGTTTCTGAAAGCCTGGTCTGTGTGCCTGGGATGAGGAGTTTTGATGTGCCTGCCCAGCTTTGACCTTTCCCAAGCTTGCTTGTCTTAGCAGTTTGGGAAAGTTGAAGGGTGGGTGCTATTTTGATACTCTTTGCAGACTGTTACTGCCTGGGGCTGCTCATTTTATTTGATCAGCTTTCAAAAATCCATCCTCTATTCTCTGATTTTGACCTTCTGAAATTGTTCTGCAAGGGCTTCTTTTGAAAATGCATGCTAATCCTTAAGATTGTAAGTGCCATCCAGGCAAGGCCCATGTTTTAATTAAAACATTTCTGCTGGTAGTGAACAGATGAATGCTGAGGTGTTCAGGTGCCCCTGAGAGCAGAATGAAAACTCTCTGGGTCCAACTGCAGAGTTCAGGACAGAGCAGTGAGGAGCACTTGTGAACTCCTGTCTCCCTGTGCACAGGGGTGTGTCAGGGGAGGAGGCACGGCTGGTTTTAACTGATGATTTCTCCTGTGAGGTGCTGCTAGCCAGTGGGACACCAATGGCCTGTCTTCTCCTTGTCAGATGAGGCTCTGACTTGAATGGAGCAGGCAGGGATTTTGGCATCTGTGAGCTGGAGTGTGCACAGGGCCCCTGAGCGTGCGTGGATTGGATCCACCACTGTCAGGGGGGCTGCGCCTGTGTGAGGCTGCCACGGCTTGGATTGATGGTCGTGGTGTGCAGGATGATGAATGAAGAAAACTGATACGAGCAGATTCCTGTCTGCAAGGTGGTGTGACACATTTGATTTCAGGGCATGAACCTTCCCTCTTTGGAAAACAAGATGTTGCATGCTGGGGGAAAGCAGTGACGTAGGGTTGCTGTCTGTGCTGGGACCCGGTGCAGAAAAGGGCTGGGGTTTAACTGAGTGAGGATTACAGGTCTCTGTATTTCAGCCCCTGGCTGACCTGTGTTCAGTTCCCAGGTGACTTCTGTCCTGTAAGACAGCAGTGTGCCTGAGAGCTGTGCTCAGACCTGGGTGCTGATGCCCAAGATGTTTGTAGCTCCAAGATACGAGGCTTTGTAACTTTTCCTCTCGTGCTGTTGTGAAATGAGGTTTGTCCCAGCAGCAGGATTTTATACTTTGATGCAGCTCAGGCCTCCCTGAAGAGCAGCCAAGACTGCGCCCTGCTGCTGTGGATTTGGGCAGACTGGCAGGTTGGCTCTGTCCTCTGTCACTCCAGAAGAAAGCCAGATGGGTCTGTCCGCAGAGCCATGGCGCGTGGGGGCCAGGTCCCGTTCTGGCTGCGGAGGGGAGGCTCGTGTGCCTCTGGGCAGCTCTGGGAGGGCTGTCCTTTCTGTGAGTGATGCTGGCACGAGATAGGCACGGTATTGCTTAAGACCTGCCTATAAACGCTCTCCTCCGTGCAGTTGCTCATTGGCTTCTTTGGGAGCACAAAGGAAGCCTTTGATTCAAACCATACAGTGGCTGTCCAAATGGTTAAGGGCAGGACAAGCTGCAGCTTGCAAGTGCCTTTATTGCTCTCCAGTGCAGCGTGCCTTGGTGTGTGTCCTGGCTCTGCTGGGGCAGCCCATCGCTCCTGTGGCACCAAGCTGCTCCCTGCTGCAGGCTCTGGTGAGCTCACTGGGAAGCATTCGTGGGAGAAAAGACTGTGGGTTTTGCATTTCCTAGCAAAGACAAGACCAGGGAGAATAAAGCCAGACAGTCTTGTAGGGTGCCACAAAGGGCAGTGCAACCAGTTCTTCTTAGCTGTTCATGGGAGCAGAAATGGGTTTGTGCTGCTGTGGTCAAGTTACACAGTTGCCTTTGTAGAGGGACCAACAGCAAAAGTCTCTCAGCAGTTGCAAGAATTGTGCAAATTATCTTGGACAAAAGACCCCCAAAGCTTCTCCTGAGTTACTGGATGTTCTTGGATAGGTACCTGATGTACCTGTCCATCCATATGGCCTTCTGTAAACACTGAGCCTGGCACACTGCCCCTGGCAGGTGCTATGGGAGTGGCCAGTTCCTGGGCTGACACCTCTTCTGTAGCAGTGAGACCTTGTTCTGTGATCGTTCTTTCCTCCAACCAAGTTCAGTCAGTTCTTTGTCCACCATATTCCAAGCAACAGCTGAGCGACAAAGGCAACACATTTGATTTTTTTTTTTCCTCTTTTGGGTTAGCTCCTGATGGCTTTCCCTGCGTGTTGTGTGTGCTTGCAGCCTTCTGATGTGTGAGTGGAGGAGCTACTTGCTGGGCCCTTGCCAGCACTGACCCTCCTGTCCCTGTCCTGTCTCAGTCTTGCTGCCTTTTTCTGGCTCAAGTGCAGCTGTTTCTGTTCCAGTTGTGCCTCCTATCCCCACCTCTTCCTGATTCCTCTTCTGTATCCAGACCTGCCATGGCATGCCACACGCCCCCTTCTCAGCCTCTGCTGTTGCTTGGTTTCTCTCCAGTGCCTGCCTCTGGGCACTGCTGTTTTCCCAGGTGTGCCTGGCTCCTCCTGCCATCTTGAGATTGCCTTTGTCTCCTTGAGCCAGGCCTCCAGTTCACGGCGGGTGATGAGAAATCAGAGCAGAGCTGGGGCAGGGCTGCTGAGATGTTCAGGTGGTCCTTGGAAATCATGAGCCTTTCTGGATAAGGATTCTTCTGCTCAGCTAAGAAAAGCCTCAAAGCTGTGTGGCCTGAGGCAGAAAGCATTAATCTGAACGGTTAACATTTTAGCAAGGAAATAACAAAGGCTGTCATCCTGGGCATCCTTCACCATCATGTTTTGTTTCTGTGGCCGTGCTGGGATTTTGGCTTGCCTCTCACTAGCTGGAGATGCATTCCTGCAGACAAAGGCTTGCCGTGGGTTTGATGGAGCAATCCACTATACCTGGCTTGCTGAGTGGCCACACTGGGCAGCCAGGCACCTGCAGGTATCTCAGCACAGCTTCTTGCCCTCCAGGACCTGCTTGTTGAGTGGCTGTTGCCACTGTTTGTGTGCTTCCTTGGCATTTGGTTGCTGGGGGTGTCCAGGTAGTCTTTGCACTGGTGGCTTTGTGACTGTCCAGTAAGAGCTGTTTGTTCTCCAGCTTTTCTGCTGCAATGGAGAAGAGCACTTCGTTTTCAAGGAGATGTGGTTAGTATGAATTTCTGTCTCAGTGAGTCTGTTAGGGCCAAGCTTTTCTTTAATTTACTGGGGCTTTGCATTAGATTTATCTGTAGCAAACATTCCGCCTAGTTATCGATTTGTAAAATATTCCAGAAAGTGCCCTGCTGCTTATTCTTCCCACTCAGTGACTTTTTTCCATTTTTAGCTGAGATAATGTAGCAATGTCTCATAGAGAAGCTACCTCTTAATTAAAATTGCATGAGCAGGAGAAATATTAGCTTCTCCATCTGCTTTCCTATTTTTGTGGCTTTTAATATAGATTCATAAATGGCTTTAATGAAAATAAACAAGGAACTGTTCTTTTCTGTGCCCTGTTTGCTTTCAGAGGTGATACTGCAGGTCCAGCCTCCCTCGAGATGTTTTTCCCAGGAGGTAAGTCCTGGACAACAGCGCTTCCCTGCACAATTGTAAATGATGATTGGGAAACGGGGCTGATCTTCAGTTTTCTAGCAATGGAAAGAGGAGGATCTTGGAGAAATCTGCAGACCTGTAGGACACAGCTGGAGACGGAAAAGGGGAGTTGTGGATGGTGCCAATGGCACACAGGTGGGAAATGGATGTGCAGTGCACAGCAGGCAGTGTCTATGAACGAGTGTTCCCCAAACACTCGTGAGGGTTGGCACAGAAATCCTGTGAGCCCTGGGCAGCCAGTCCATCCTCCTCAAGCTTCAGAGGCAGCTGGAGGTCAAATCCCGACCTGGCAGAGCCTATATAAATAAAAGAGGCACCAATGCATGTAATGCAGTGAAGCCTATTTCAGATGGCTCCTCAGTGCCTTTTCGCAGCAGTTTTTACTTGGCAGCACTGTGGTTGCTGCTAGGAAAAGTGATTGCCTCTCCTGGGAGAGATTGCTTCTTTCCTTCCTGCAGGAGGGGAGCAAGCAGGTTAAACCTTTGGTAAACCAAGTGATGCAGCAGGATGCTGCAGACATTCGCCTCGAGCCAGACCCACAACGCAGCTGTGCTCTGTGGGGAGCCCAGCAGTAGGATTGCCCCTGATCTAGTGTTGGATGGTGACATTTCCCAGTCTCCATGACTTGTCCTTGGTCCTGGGAAGGCAGAGTGGCTGGGTGCATGCTTGTGGGTGGGCTGTACACAGGCAGCAGCAGGAAGGAGTACACAACTGAATCCCTGCAGCAGTTGCCAGAGCATGGGTGTCGTTTTCAAGACCATGGCACTGGATGAACCATTTCTCCTAAGAGCTGTAAGCTGTCTGGAGAGCTTGGCCAGCTGGATCTGCATGGCAAGTACATCTGAGTCTCTGCAGGCATATAACTAAGGGAAACTTAGCTGTAAATATACTGACATGACCTGGAGAGAGATTTAAAATATTTATCCTAGAGCAGAGCTTGGGATATAAATAAGCTCCCTGTCTGTTCCCCTGCACGCAAGGCTCAGAAGTGCAGCTGTCCCTTTGTCCCCAGCTCGCAGAGTCCTGTTTGGGACCAGCAAGTTGCTTACGGGTGGGCTTGAAGTTCATACAGATGGTGTAAACATACAGCTGTCAGCAAAATGGAGAGGGTATTTGCAGTAGTGTAGATGTGAATTTTCGGCTGCAACGTCTGTCCCCTCGTTGCTCCTACAGCTGCTGGCCCTGCTCTGGAGCTCTCAGCGTGTTTGTGGAGTTGGCTGGTTGGTGAGCCATGTCTTGGGGTCTGCTGGGGAGGGTTGTAACCCTCTCACTTGGCCTCCTGAGCAAGCAAGATTTGCAAGACGTCCAGAGCAAGCATATGCAAAGGGAAGCACAGTTTTGGGTGGTGCTGGGGATGTTTTCTACCTCTCAGCATGCAGAGAAGCAGCTCACTCCAGCGCTTCCAGTGGCAAATAAGCTTTGTTCTCCCACAGACAGTCCTGGGAGGGCAAGGAGGACTCACTGGCAGGAGTGCTCTGTGCCCAGTGCAGCCTTGGTGACCTGGGTGCCTGGGGAGGAGCTGGCTCTGGGCACAGCTCCGTGTCCCGTGGTGCGTTGCTGAAGCAGCTGGCTCTGCTTGCCGGCCTCGTGTGCGTGCTGCTCCTCTTTGCACTGCTTCCCTTGCCCTGGCCTCTTCCCGCCCCCACACCCTTTTGTCTTTACAGCCTGAGCTTCCATTCTCTGGAGCGGCTGGCTGGGGCTCCTGTTTGCTGAAGGGAAATGCCAGACACTTTTATGGAGCTTCTTCTGATTTTTCCCGTCATCTGGAACGGTGTTTCAGCTGGAACAGGAAAAATGCAGAGCCCTGGCCAGGAGCTCCATCCACTCACACAGTGCTGTTATAGGGGAATCCCTCTTGGCTGGGCTCGGGATGGCAGGAACAACGTCAGCCTTTGGCCCTTGGCCTGAGTGCAGGGATGTGAGGATGGGTTGGCAAGAGCTGGTGTGATACCTGGAGGTGCTGGCCCCAGCTGCCGTGGGATGAGCTGTGAGCCACGCAGACCCTGTGGGTGCAGCAGTGTGGCCTCACTGCCACTGCCTTGCCTCCAGTCCCGGGGCAAGGAGTGATGAGCCAGCTCTGTCACAGCTCTTCCCGGCTGGCAGGACCTGCCTGCCTCTTCAGCACTGCCTGGGCTCTCCTCTACCAGCAGGAGTTTTGCTTAGGAAAGACATTCTCATTCTCACATGGCCCATGCTTAAATTGGGGGGGAAGCAGCGTCCTTCAAGGCCGCTGCACAGGAAGCATGTAGCTCGTCCTGGTTCCACTTGGCCTCTTTCTACAGTGTTACTTTTAGTGGGAGAAAAGTGCAATTCCTCTGCTGTGCTGGCCAGAGCGCTTAGCCTTCAGATCTCTGTGCCTCCTGCCAGCAGCAAACATCAGGTGTTTATGAGGAAAGCAGGGAATTGCTCAAGGGCTCAGAGCAAGCCTGGGAGAGTTGGGTGGCAAGACCAGTGGGTGCAGCAAGTCTGTCAGTGGTGCTGAGTCGCCCTTGAAACATTTGTGTTTCTCACTGGGGCTTGGCAGTGCAGCTGGCAGTGTCAGCTCAGGAGCCTGTGGCTGATGCCCCATTAGAGATGGTTTAATTGAGCCAGCAGAATTCCCGTCTCCTGTGCTGGGCTCGAGGCCCCCTGTCTCAGTTGTTGCTCTGTTTATCTGCTGTGAAGATGTTGGCCCGGGAGTCCTGTGGCCACCGCTGCCTGTGATGCCCAGCGAGCCGGTCTGGGTGCACTTACTCAGCCAAAGCTTCCTTTTCCATAGGCCAGGGGCCAGGTGGTGCTGCCAGCTCGCAGCTGTGCCCGAGTGTTTGGGCAGGAGAAGCTGTGCCCTGCCTGCAAGCTCTGCCCTCGCCCAGCTCCGTGACTGCAGCACTGCACTCATGGCTTGGGCTGGTTCTCTGGGCTGGCCGCTCAGAAGGGGTGTCTGGACTTCTCTGAGGGGCCTGGGAGCACACAGTGAGCCAAAGGAATGGCATTCCTTCCCTGGTGCAGTGTCCTCTGGAGATGCCCCTCTTGCAGCAGGTGTTGGGAGCATGGGCGCAGCGGTGTCAGCGTGCTCCTGGCGCAGACGGGCAGCTCCTGCAGCTCCAGGGCCAGTTGTTCTGGTTCAGCAGCCCCGGCAGTTTCAGGGAGCCAAGGAGCTTGGCTGCCATGGGCAGTTCCCTCTGTTGCTCCAGCTTTTTTCTCTTTGAGCGAGGTGCTGAGAAGTTGGGAGAAACTAGGCAAAGCTCAGCTCACAGTTCAGCCCAGGCACATTCTCCATAAAGACCACTAGCAAATCCCACAGCCTTGGGGACAAACTGTACACCAGATCAGGTCAGCCTGCAGTGGGGTGTTGGTTGACAGCAGCCCTGCTTTGCTTGGGAATGAGTAGGAACCTCCCGAAATACTCCCATTGCTCTGGGGCTGCAGAGTAGCATCCCTGTTTGCTGTTCTTTATTGCCTGAGTAGCAGCCAGTTCTTAGCTCACTCCCCGCCCACCTGCCCCTGCCTTCAGAGGATATCATCACGTTCTGCTGCTTTGGTTTGGCTGCTGCCCGGCTTTGGGCACGCAGGAAGGCAGGGTCTCTGCTCACTGCTGGATTAAAGGTGAGGGCAGGGAGCTCCTATGGCAGAGTTAGGAAACTGAGCCTGGGATGGTCTTGGAAGAAGCAAGCCTGTGGGATGTATGGCTGGGAGGACTGGGATTCAGAGGGTCTGGACTGGGGAAGTAGGAAGGGCAGCGTGAGGAACAGAGGCAGGGAAGCCCCAAACTAGTTTGAGCTGGGCAAGTGAGTGAGGTCAGTGCCAGGATAGCCTGGCTATCCTGCCACGTGCTGGCAGCTGTCAAGAGCCTACAGCTGGTTTCCTGGGCTCAGTGTCCTTGTGCTGAGCCTTTTTGCCGGCTGGAATAGCCTTTTCCTGTGCAGCAGGTGTGTGAGCAGGACCTGCCTGCCTTGGGCTGGGGCTGTGTGCAGCAGAGGCTGCCCTGCTCTGTGTGGCAGCGAGCTCTTCCCACTGGCAGCGCTGCCGTAGCGCCTGCTCCAGCAGTCGATTCACAGTGTTCAAACACCAGTGGCTCTGTTCTGGTTTCTTGTGATAATAGCTCAGAAACTGGGCTTGGCCATTCCCGTGTATGGATCCTGGGCCTGGAAGGGTAGGGATACCCCATAGCTTGCAGCCTCTCTGAGCTGTTTTTGGGAGGCTGGTGGGAGTTGTGCTAAGTGGTTGCTGCTTTTTCCCTTCGCCTTTTTTTTTTTTTCCCCTATTCTATAGCTTTTTTTGAAGGGCAGAATTAGCTTCTCAGTATTTGCTTGGTTGTGCCCCGCACACAGAGAGCAGCAGAGAGAGGTGCTGTGAGCCACCTGGAGCGAGCTCAGTGGTGGTGTGCAGGCATCATGTCTCCTACAAATCTAGAGTGAACTGCCACAAAGGCAGAGGATCAGTGGTCACCTGAGCAGACCCACACTCTCACAGTAGAGCTGGTGGATCCAGGCTGCATTATACAACTGTAGGGGCAAATAAATGATGTTTTCCCAAGTTCCTAATCATCTAGATCCACCCTAGTGTGACCTGGAGCACCTAGGTACTGGTCCAGTTTCTCCTGCCTCGTGAAGCCAAAGCCAGCCTCGCAGAACATTTCTTGGAAATTCTGCTTTGTGCCCGTGATCGCTTTCTTGGGTGCAGGATGAGTTTTTGATTTTACTTGAACTGGAATGGGAAAATACGTCGTTTTAAAAACCTTAAATGATGAGTGCCCAAAGACTTTCCAGATGTTGGGCTGCTCGCTGTGCTCAGAGCTCCTTGCCTGAGTCAAACCATTTCCATCTGGCCTGGTGGTTTACTGCAACTCTACCCATCTGAGAGGCTTTCTGAACTGGAACCTCTGGCGTGGAGGAGCACGCTGGCTGGAAATAATTTGGAGATGCAAATATCTCTGTTTGGCTTGGCCGCCGCTCCGGCGGTATCTGCGGAGCAGTGGAAGGGGCCGTGTGTGGAGCAGGAATGCTCCCAGCAGCTGCTTTATGTGGCTGTAGGGGCCAACCCAGGAGGCAGGGGGGGTTGCTCATGTTACTGAGCATTCACGATTTTCCTTGCTTGCTTCTATGGCTTCAGCTGGTGCGAGTGAGCCTGCTGGCTCTGCGTTTGTGACCAGGAGCGGGGGAAAAGCTGACCCATGTGTTGTTCCCTGTTCTGGCATGCCAAAAATCTGCTTTTATATGAGCGTGTTCATAATGAGCTGTGCCAGGAAACACATGGCTTGCTGGAGACATGAATGGGAGGTCTGTATGGGGCCCTGTGCTCTCTGAGAGCCTCGCAGGGACAAAGAGCAGATGCCGGCGTGCATCGCTTGTTCTGTGGCACTCTGCGTCCTGTGGGCTGCAGGGGCTGGCGAGCAGAAGATGGGAGCAAGGTACGAAGTGCTTGGCTGATCCAGTGGTGGCAGAGAGGACAGGACAGGAGGCCAGGTGAGTGGTTTTACTGCCTGCTGCTCTTGGTGGCTCTCCTGGTCTGGAGAGGGCTGGCTTGCTGCTCTGGAGATGTGGCTGTTTGCAGTGAAGGCTGGGTTGGAAGGAGCCCAGGCACTGCAGGCTTGCAAAGGGCTGCTGATAGCTTAGGATGACAATTGTGGATGGGGATGAGGGGGAACAGGAGAGAAATGTCAAGCCCATTGGGTCTTAGTTGTCATGTGGGCAGAGGGGCTGTGCGAGCTGTGCTTGGCTACAGCAGGCAGAAAAGGCTGTCAGGGGAGAGTTGCAGTCCTGAGCATTAGCAGCACTTCAGTGTCTTGAGTATTGCTCCCTGGTAGGAAGTGCTGCCAAGCCTGCATGGGCTGAGCTGCTGCTGAGGAGTGCACACCCAGCACATGAGGAGTTAAACCTGCCTGCAGGCAGTGGAGCCTTGTTCTGACAGAGGGCTCCTCAAGTCCTCTGGACCAGCAAGCTCAGGATGCTCTAGCTCAGTGATTTCATTGCCCAGCCTTTGGAACTAAGCCAGGGCTTGAACGCAGGGTTTGCTACCCTTTGATCCAAGAATGACTAAAAGCAAAGCCTAAGTGCTGGAGCCATTCCCAAGGACTTGGCAACCGAAGGAATTGCTGCCTGCAGACAGCAATGTTCGAGTTGCTCCTAAAGACAAAGTCTGTTTGATAACACTTTCTGGGAGTGTGATATTGAAACCTGTGAGAGGCCAGGACCCCAAGCCCTAACACCGTCACTACTGGGCTTTTTGTGGCGTTGGGATGGAGCACAGGTCACAGTCTTTCCTGAAAATCTGCCTATGGTTGCCTTTGACACCAGACTTCTGCTGTGGCCCAATGTCTTTCTCAGAGAGCTGGTGATAAATCAGTCCTGTGTTTGGGACATGGGACCTGATGTGAGCTTCTCAGTCTCTTCTGCTCTTTTCCTTTGGTGATTGTCTCTCTTGTGGCCCTTAGCTCTGCCCCTGGGCTTGCAGGGAGCCATGTCACCCTCCAAGCTGCGGTTCTGGTCTGTTGGTTTTGCCTGGGGTTAGCAGCAGCTAAACATGCTGCTGAGGGATGCAGTGGCAGCTCTGCCTGTGTCTGCCTTGTCTGGTTACAGACAAGAGGTTAGAGCTGGGACTGAGTGCAGCACTGCGATATGAGTGAGTGCATTAGCTCATCCAAATCCTCCTTTTCCTGATGAGTGGTTTCTCATCAAAGAGCAATCGCCTCTGTTATTGCTGGAGAAATTGCAGAGGCTTTGTTTCTCCACTGGTCTGAGCAGTGGCAGAAGCATGAAGGTCCCAGTGTGGATACGGTGGGGTGGTCATGTATTGGGAGTGGATTCCAAGGGGGCTAAAAGCTGTCACTGCCACCTTGCTTTGCTGAGGTTTGTTAATTGGCTGACACATCCAGAGTGGGTAGCCAAGTTAAAAAGTGGTGAAAGGGTCTCTTAATCCTGGTCTTTCAGTCTGAATCTGAAGTGCTGCAGTCTGGGGATAGGTTTAGGCTACTCCTGCTGTTCACCTCAATTTAGTGGTGGGGCCAGGGCATCTCTGGCCAGGTCAGCTTGCTCCCTCCCAGCTGTATCCCTGGACTCCATTCTGCAGTAGAGTGCATTGTGTGGTCGCTGCAAGGTGCCCAGCGCCTTCCCTCAGTGAACTGCTGTGCTCCAGGGGTGCTGCAAAGGTCCCTGCAGGTTTGGGGAGCCAGGGGGAGCAGGCTTCCCACCTGTGTGCTGCGGCAGTGCCTTCCCAGGGAACATGGCATCTCTGCTAACTATGAATGAAGGTGGACAGGGAGCAAAGGTTTAGCGGTGTGTTACAAAGCTCTCTGTCTCCTTCAGTGCTGAGCTGGTGCTGTAAATAGATTCAGCTCCCACCTCAGGTCTGAGACCTCCATGCTTGTTGTGCAGCCCAGGAAGAGCTGGCTCCACGGTGCAGCTGGGGTAGCTGTGAGCTCCTTGCTCTGGCAGGGGAGCATGTGAGGTCCACTCTGCTTTGAGAGGCCAAACAGATGCTGTCCAGTCATGTCCTCTGCCAGAACAGCTGGCTGGGCCAGTTTCTGCAGCTGGCTGCTTCCATCACATCGTGGTACTTCTGGGTCTTAGTTTTGTTTGCTCTTAGCCAGGTTGTCCCCCTCCATAGATGGGATAGGTCTGAGACCTCCTGCTGGCAGGGAAGAAGAGGGAGAGGATGGTTCCCTTTTGGGGAGAAAGGATGGATGCAGTTTGGGTGCTCTGGGCTTCGCTGTCCTGGGGGCTGAAGATGAGTTGCAGATCCTCTAAACTGCTGTTCCAGGTGCAGAGCATTAAAGGAATTGGCTTGCACATCTGGCTGAGCTGACCCAGGGTGAATTTTGCTGAAGTGCTCCTGGAAGCAAGTCTGCAGAATAATGCTCCTAGGGCCCAGCTGGAGAGTGAGGCTGGGCTACAAGCTGCAGAGGCACCACAATGCTGGGCTTGCTTTCCAAACCAGAAACCTTATACTTGGACAAAGCCCTCTCCCAAATCCCATTCCCATGCTTTTAGTTCCTTGTTTGGTTTCAAGCAGCTTTGGGATTACTCACATCCTGTGGTGTCTCAGAGATCGGTAAACTCTTGGGTACGAAGTGGAACGGATTCTTTCCTTTTCCCTTTCTGTCCTTTGTCCAGAGCTCATTTGGTTTGGAGGAGCTGGTGCCCAGGAGCTGTGCCCTGGATGTGGGCAGTCTGGGGTCGATGGAAGCGTGGATCTCCCACAGGGCCGGGGATGTGGAGCATTGCATGGTGCTGCACATCGCATTGCAGCTGCCTTGCCTGTTGCTTCCCCAGCAGGGCTGTAGGTGAGAGAGGTGGCTGTAGACTCAGCAGGAATCTGAGGCTGTGCAGCAGCTGAAGGCTTTGTGGTTGAGGCTGCATTCCCAAGCAATGTCGTTAGGCAAGGAGACCATGATTTTTGGATTGTTTCAAGATGCAGGCAGCCTGGCCTGTCAGGCAGGGCAGGAGATGCGCTGCCTGGTGTCCCCAGCTTGCACAGTTGCTCTGCAGTACCCAGATGGTGTTGGGCTCCTGGAGTGTCCCCAGGTGAGCCTGGTACTGAGGCATTAAAGCAGTGAATGGAAAACCCAGCTTGGGTCGAGACCTGGCTTGTAGTGTTGCCCTGTGTCCTTGCAGCCTGCAAGATGACCGTGAGGGTTTGGGCTTGGTGCCGTGGTGGGGCTCACCAGGCAGCATCCCTGGTGCTCTCAGGCCTCCTGTGTGTGCAGAAGGTGGGGTGCCTTCACTGCCAGGATGATCTCGGAGCCAGGATGGGATCTGATCCTGCTCGTCTCTCCATCCTTGTGCATCCTACTAGTCTGTGTCCCCTGCCTGTGGCTGATTTTCTTTGTGGTGTGTGGGAATGATACCCTGAGGACCTGTAGGCACCAGTTCAACCTCCCTACACAATTCACTTAACCTTTATTACCTCAACAGGAGGGTTCTGCATTTCAATTAAGCATCCTTTGCGTAGCACACCACTGGGTGTTCTCAGGTGTGCTGCATTTCAAACACGTTAATCAAATCTGGCTGAAGCTTTCCTGTAAAGCTTTCTGTAGCCACAGCTGAGACAGTTTTAGGCCAGAAGCACATGTGGAGGGTTTCCTTTTCTCCCAGCCAGGGGTGGCTTGTGTCATGTGCATTTGCAGAGGCGGGTGTTTGCCAGCACACACCTCTGGGACTGCTCCATGCTGGTGTGGGCTTTGCAGGACTGTGGCTGGCCCAGCTGTCTTGCTGGGGGAGAGCTCTGCCCTGGCTCGGGCTTGCTGAGGCTGATGTGGCCTTGCTGGATAGTTTTGGAGGTGACTCTCGCTAAGGGAATCATTTTGCTTCGTTCAGCAGCTCCCAGCCATGTGTCCCAGCCCAGATGAGCTCATGAAACCACAGCAGAAGCTGCTGGGAAGGTGTCCAGTCTGAGCTGGGGCTGCCTTTGCTTTCTCCTCTGGGCTAGGGTAGCCTCCAGTGGCTGAGCCACACATGGCCATGGCTCTGTCACACAGGAGAGCTAGGAGGTCCTCCAGCTGCTGAGTGGAACAGAGTAAGTTTCTTCTTTATTTAGCACGGGTGGAGATTGTTGGCTTTGTACAGGTTTTACCCAGAGTCCAGCATAATGGCATCCCTCACAGTAGCCCTCTCCTCAGACAGCTTCCTTGAGCCTGTCCCAAAAGCCCAGGAGGTGGAGGGGGGATGCACGGACCCCGCTGACTGCAGCTTTTTCCTGGGCCAGGGTTGTACAGCTGTTCCAGGCAAGTGCAGCAGTTCCCATCCCTGAGCGCTGGGCCCTGGTGCTCTGCATTGAAGTACTCTGAAAAGCTGCGCCCAGCTCTGGGCTTGTGATGTCTTCCACCCCCAAACTGCCTGGACCGCATCTAGCTGCTCCTGGGCTTTCCTTGCAGCCCAAATGTGATACATGGTTGGGACAGTGGTTTCCAGCAGGTGTAGCCAGTTCACCGATGGCACCTTGGATGCTGTTGTCAAAACAAAACACAATTCATGGCTCTTGCTGCACTTTAATATTTATTTATCCATCCCAGTTTGCCTTGATAACCTGTGCTCATGAGGTGTTCATCACAGGGATCTTGCTTGAGCTGAAATGGTTGTGTCCATTTGCCCAGCATGGAAAACAACAACATAAATAGTTCCTTGTGTTTCACCAGGGAGCTGGATCCCAGTGTTTCCTGACACCTGGTAAAATCCCTGCTTCCCATCTGGGATTTGTGCCAAGCCACCATCTGTCCACAGAGCCATGTCCTCTTACCTGGACATGGGGCATGCTGAAGCAGCAGGACGCATGTGATGGGGCAGCTAAAGCTCCCGGATGAGCAGGGCTGAGTAAAGTGCAGTTGTGCTGTCAGGGATGGGGTGAAAGCAGCTCTGTTGCTCTGTGGTGTCACATTGGTAATGCTGATGATTTAATGCTAGAGGCGCATGTAATTTAAAACATAATATCCTAATACCCTAACGGTGTGCCTCCAGAGAGAGGTGTCTCACCACAAGCTCCAGCATGACCAGTAGTAGGCTGAGACTCCAAGAGCAGAACAGATCCATCTCCTGCATGAGTTTTTTGTACCCTGCCACTTTGCACGTGCTTTGTACCAGACAGGGATGGTTTGATGGACATGTGCCTGGTGTCCTGGGGCATGTCTGGGGACAGTAACAGACCTGGGTCCTGTAGGTTCAAACCTGGGTGGATTTGACCGCTCTCTTGCCCTTTCTTCCTTCCTGTCTGACCCACCAGCCTCTTCTGGCATGAGCTCAGCCCCCGGTGTTCTGGAGCTTTTAGGCTGTTCAGCACATGGCTCTGAGTGAGTGAGGTTGGGTGGCTGCTGCCTTGCTGAGCGTTCTAGATGAGGCAGATCTGATGTGACACATGTTCCTGCACGTTGTATCACCTTGAGGCATGTGTTCATCTCGTGTTGGTGAGACAGCTGTCACAGACTGATGGAGAGTTCCTGCCTTTAGGGGAGGTGCCTGGCAGCTGGCCATGGAAACCTCACTGGACATGCTGACCCTTGGAGCAGAGTATGTTGATGAGACTTGGCTCAGAATGAGACCCAGGAAAACGGGACCATCAACAGGTTCCGGAGAAATGCTTGGAGGTGGCTGTTCTGCTGCAGAAGGCAGGGTAGGCAAATTCAGAGTTCACAGCTCTGGGATCAGAGGAAATTCAGTGACAGAAACTGCAAAATCCAGTCCGTGCTCCTGGCTGACGTGTTTGGGACAGGTATGAAGCGCTGTATGAGTGCCTGTGTCTGTGCCCCGCTGCTGCTGTGAGTGGGGGAGCTCAGACCAGCCCTGCAGGAAATGTGTGGCTGACAGCAGGGTGCCCATGAGCAGCATTGCCTCGGGCCCTGCGCTGTGTACCAGGCTCCAAAGGCTTTCCAGCGTGGGAGGGGCTCTTGTGGCTTTCTGGAATTTGGTGGTCTTCAAAACGTCTCTTTTGGAAAAGGATTCCTTATTCCCAGCTCTGTCTGACTGAGATGTGTTGTCAAGTTGTGTCCCTTCAGCAGGCTTTTATACAAACACCAGGTTGGAGGATGTGGCTCCAAAAGAGGAACTGCCTTTCAGCTGGACTTGAATACTGCTCGTGTAACTTGTCCAGGCAACTTCTTTCTGAAGCTGTTTCTCTTGCAGTGCTGGGAGCACACTGTTTTGACCACGTTCTTGTTCGTCTTCATTCTAAGATACTCGAAATCTGCTTGGCTTGGCCCCTTTCCCTGCAGAGCATGGTGCTGGTGACAGAGTCCAAGAGCCATCGTCTCGTGCTGAATTGCCTTTTGTTTGCTTCCCTTGCTTTTCCAGCTGGTGACCGGAGCACAGTGCCTGCACAGCTGGCTGTGGGCAGGCAGCTGCCAGATTTGGGAGTGTGTGAGCATCTCTCAGCAGCGATGCCAGGCCCTGCCAAGGGAGGCACTGGCTGCTCTGTCCCCCGCACCCCGAGCTCTTGGGTGGGCCTCGGTGTGTCAAGGAGGGCTCTGTGGGGTTTCCATCTCTGCAGAGAGGTGCCTCCGGCCCCTTAGGCCACTCCCAGACCCCAAGGACAACTATGGTAATTTGTTGTTTCCACTTCTACTTGTGAGTGGGCTGAGTCACCAGCACAGGTTTGTGGTGTCCCTGTTGCATCCTCTTGTGCTGTGTTCCAGCAGCTGCTGTGTTTATACACATAGATAATCCTTGTTCCACACCAGTGTTTCTCTGGGTAATTGCTGGGGATGTGGAGGTGAGTCAGAGACAAAGTCCTGAGGAGAGGGACTTTGAGGAAAACCTAGAAACAGTCTGTGTGTATTTCTGATCAGGGACAATCTTGATGCAAAGCTGAAACTTAGAATGCATCCCCAAAACAGGACAAGAACCACTCAAAGAAACGTTGGAACTGCCCGGGAAGCTGCTTGCTCTCCAGGGTTTTGGTGACTGCCTTCCTGGCTCATGCACTGCAAGACGCCTCTCTGTTCAGGCTGGAAGGGTGACGCTCAGTAGTGGGTCATGGCAGCTCCCTCTTCATGCTCCTGTCCCCAGGGAGCAGAGGGCTCTCCTTGGCTGTGGCAAGCTCAGGCACCCCTGTTCCAGTGATTGCTGCAGACAGGCTTAAAGCAGCTGTGCTGGCATCCGAGCACAGATCTGTTAAAACTCTGAATTAGTTTTGACAGATGTGCTTTGAGCTATGTTTCTCCTAACATGGCTCTGACTGTCTGGAGACCCTTGACAACGACACGTGCTTACCTAATCCATTCTTCTCCTTCCCTTGCTCTAAACATGCCCTCCCTTTTCTGCCCTGCAGCTGTGGGGGCCCGGGCAAGCATCCTTTTCACCAAAGAGCCGTACTCGCAGGACGCCCTGCACGGCCGCGGCGCCATCCTCCGCTGCGAGGTGAAGGAGCCCGCGGACGTGGAGTTCCAGTGGCTGCAGGATGGGCTCCCCGTCCAGGACACGGAGCAGCGCTTCAAGGAGGGCAGCAACCTGCAGTTTGCTGCCGTGGATCGGCACCGGGATGCCGGCGTCTTCCAGTGCCTGGCCAGGAACGTGCTCACCGGGGAGGAGGCACGCACGGCCAACGCGTCCTTCAACATCAAGTGTGAGTGTGGGTCAGGGCAGGCGGGCACACGCCGCAGCCTGGTGCTGTGCACAGGGAAGAGCACTCTCTTGGGAGGGCCTGAGGCTGGAAACAGGTTTTCCAGGCTGTCTGCTAATTCTTGTGTGGGTCAGACAGGAATCAGACAGTGTGGGCTGCTCCGGTAGGATTCCTCTCCAGCTGCCATGTCCATCCTGCCCTGTAGACCTCTTGTGTCTTCTGATGTCCCTGAGGCTGAGAGAGATGCTTTCTCCTGCTGCCTTTCCCATTTGTGCATATGAAAGTGGGACATCACTGCAGCAAGTGTGTCCTGGGCACTGCAGGTCCTTTCAGGACTCACCTTAACCCTCAGAGAACAGCTGCACAGGGCAAAGTGGAATCTCTGCAGTATGGGTGTCTCTTTATTCCACACTGGCTTGAGGGCATATATATCTCTAAGTGTGCTTGTGCCCTTGCTGCCTCCTCTGGTTATCGGTGAGTCACCAATAACCACCACCTGGGCTCTGTAGGTTTGGAGAGCCAGCTGTGTTGGTATTCTTTGATCCCACAGGGATTGAGACAGGCAGTGTGGTTCTGAAGCAGCCGGCCAGCGTAGCTGAGATCCAGCCCTCCTCCACAGTGGTGCTGCGGTGTCTCATCGATGGCCACCCACGGTAAGGGTTGCCTCCTGAGGAGTGGACCCTGCCAGGGGCCCCTGCACCTTGGCTGTGTGGTCTCTCTCTCTCTCTCTCTCTTTATCCCCCTCCCTCTCCCCCGCCACCTTTTTCTTTCTCCTCCTCCCCCCCCACTCCCCTCCTCTCTCCCGCAAGAATTCAGTAGAGTCAGGGAAGGCGAAAGGCAGGATTGAGCCTGTGGCTGAGCGCCGTGGGAGAAGGCAAAGGGCTTCCCCAGAGCCGCCTAGCGAGGAGCACAGTAAGGATGGGCTGTCACAGTCCAGTTGCTGAGCTTCTTGGTGTGCTGCAGTCACTCCGTCGCTTCCCAGTCGTGTCCCGTCCACTCGGCTGCATGTCTCATGGCTTCGTG
>WBMY01004891.1:12581-27357 GCA_013397315.1 Donacobius atricapilla | reverse complement strand
CGGGGCCATCTCCGGGCTGTCTCCTCCGCACGCCTGCTCTCGGGGCAGCCGCGGCGGCGCCGTGCCCCCGCTCACCTGCTGGCCCCTGTGTTGCAGCCCCACGTGGCAGTGGTTCCGGGACGGCAGCCCCCTCCCGGAGGGCGGCAGCACCTACTCGGTCAGCAGCAGGGAGCGCACGCTGACCCTGCAGAGCGCCGGCCCCGACCACAACGGGCTGTACTACTGCTGCGCCCGCAGCGCCCTGGGCTCCGTCTGCAGCCACAACAACTTCTCGCTCAACGTCGTCGGTGAGTTCTGCCCCTGTTCTGCCCCAGTTCTGTCCCAGCCGTTGCACTGCCCTGCTCACAGCCTCCCCTTGCTGCAGGGGAACCATGGGCTGGGGTGACTTTCCTCTGTGCAAAGCCTCTGGGCACAGACAGACCCAACCGATCCTGGCCAGGCTGGAGCCCAGCCCTGCCCTGTGGGTGTTAATTTGCCCCTGTGTCTTTCTGGGGCAGATTTATGCTGTCTTCTCTTGCGATGGAGCATGCTGGAGGCTGTAGGTGCTTCTGGTTATGCCAGTATCGTGCCATGTGGGTAGATGCCCTGTTGGTTTTTGGAGGGAAGACCCAAGGAGGACAGGAATTGTTGACATTAGAGTATTTGGAATTGGACAAGGGAATTTTGCTGTCCAGTGCCAGCTTTGATCTGTTTGCTAGGAGCCAGGGTGCTCAGTGCCTTGCTGGAAGCAGAAGGGCTTTTCCCCAGAGCAGCTCCCACGTGCAGTCCTCCTGGCCTCTGAGTCTGTAACTCCAGCTGTGCTGGCACATTTGCCTCCCTTGGGCTTGCAGGGTGCACCCAGCTCTTCTTTGAGCTTTCCCCAGGGCACTGGTGTGGGGACACCACCGGCCCCTCTGTCCCTCTCACCCTCCCGTGGTCTCTGCCATTGCAGACGAGAGCTTTCCTCAGGCAGTGATCGTGCCCCAGGACCTCATCGTGACCAAGAACGACGAGGCCATGTTTGACTGCCAGTTTGCAGCTGTGCCCCCTCCCACGCAGGAATGGCTCTTTGAAGACAACCCCATCTCCAACAGATCCAAGTAATAGCGTCCCCAGTGATGTGGGCAGGGCTGGGAGGAGAGGGGCACTGTGTTCCAGAAGAAAGAGCTCAAACCCTGTCTGTGCATAAGAGCAAGCACGCAACATCAGAGTGGCCATGGGGATTGGTCTCTGAGCTTGACTGGCTTGGGTTTAGCAGGGACTTGGTCCTTGTGCATGGCATTTACCTGAACAGGACTCAGGGAGCAGTTTGTCCTCACACAAGTCTGTGAGGCTGTCAGCTCTAGGTGCCTGTGCATGATGGCCCCGCAGTTAGGGATGTCTCTCAGCCCCAGATGTGGTGATTCTATGGAGCCAGGGCAGCTCAAGCTCCACACACCCACTTAGGGCAATTCACAGTCAGGGATGTGTCCCAGTACCAGTTGCCAACACGTGGTGATCCCCAGACTTGGGAATGCCTCCCAGCCCCCAACATCTGCACAGCAATCACTGAGCCCACGGCTTTCTTCCACCTGCACATTCCTCCCCAGAGCCAGGAGTGTTTCTGAGCTGCAGTCAGCCTAGGCATGGGGCATTTTGCAGAGCAGGGACAGTGGCCCTGGAGCTGGGAGGTGACTGTCCCGGGCTCTGGAAGGCCAGCAGTGCCACCTGGGTGCCAGATGCCCTCGGCCTGGCAGTCCCCGGGCGCCACCTTGTGTCCCCTGCCCCTTCTCCTGCCCCATGTGCTCTCAGAACTGGCTCGTGCTTGCTGATGCATTTTTTTGGTGGGAGCCAGCTCTTGACCAAGAAAAAGACTTTTATGAGCTCATTTCCTCCATGAAGAATGTGTCCCGGCCATCTCCTTGTTTATGTGTGCTGGGAAGCTTTGGCTTGGCCCCCTCCTGGTTTCAGGGGCTCATGCAGGACTCCTCAGCGCTGTAGCTGTGGCCCATGTCCTGCAGAGGTGCCCACTGAGCCCTTCCTCTGCACAGGACCACCGTGTTTGCCAACGGCTCCCTGCTGATCACCCAGGTGAGGGCTCGCAGCACCGGTGTCTATAAGTGCGTTGGCCGTGGGCAGAGGGGGAAAACTCTTGTGCTGAAGGCGACTCTGCGGCTGGCAGGTGAGGTCCTGGGGCTGGTGAGAGGGTGGGCAGTGGGTCTCAGAGTTCCAGGGCCACTCTGGAGCTATGTGACAATGTAGCCGTGGCGCAGTACATGCAATGGTTCATCCTTGCTGTCTGGATGAGGGGAGCAAACACAGTCTGTGTGCTCTCTCCTTTAAACGGTGCCTCCCACGTGAATGATGATGCTGGTGGGTTGGCTACACGTCCTTGCCCTCTTTGAGCCCTGCTGTCTCGTGTTCCTCCCAGAGATCGAAGACATGGCACCCTTCTCCCCGAAGGTGCTGACAGCGAACCAGGGGCATCGTGTGTCCTGCCCTGCCCCACAAGGCACACCCACACCCCAGGTCTGGTGGGAGAGAAACCAGGAACGAGTTCCCACTGCTGGCAGGGTGTACCAAGAAGCAGAGCAGCTCATTTTCACCAGTATCACCGAGATGGATGCAGGGATCTACACGTGCCATGCTGCCAACAAGGCTGGAGAGAAGAAACAGGAGCTGAGCATCACTGTGGCTAGTAGGAAACTTTCTGAAAAGGGTGGGAGCAGAAGAGGGGCTGGATAGGGGGTTAGAGTGAGCTGAGCAGCATTGCTCATCACCTCACTGATTGAGAGAGGCACCTCTCGTGGCTGAGCTGTGGGGCCCCGTGGCTGGTTGCACACTCCCTGTGTGTTCTGCACTGCTGCTGGCCAGAGGGGCAGCAGGTGGCTCTGTGTAACCCCTTGCCTTTGTGCCCAGCCGTACCCAAATGGGTGGAGATGCCCAAAGACAGCCAGCTGGAGGAGAGCAAGCCAGGATACCTGCACTGCCTCAGCAAGGCCTCGCTGAAACCCACCGTCACCTGGTACCGCAACGGCGTCTCCATTTCCGAGGTGAGGGTAAGGCCACAAGGCAAGCCCCTGCCTCTCACGGGCACTTCTGCTGGGCACCTGCACTGCTGCTGCTGTTTCTCACCTTGTTTCTTGCCCAGCTTCCCTGTCACCCCCACTTTGGCCACATTCCACTAGCTCCATCCATCCTGCTGCTGTGTGGGTGCACAGTTGGCGGTCTCTTGCCGCTTGGCTGGCAGTCAGCCCTGTGCTTTTGGGGCAGGGGCAAGAGAAAGGTCCCCGCAGCTTCTCAGCTCTCCGTGTGGGTCTCAGCAGGGATGTGTTTATCTGAAGCAGGGTGTGGCATGTGGGGTGTCAGCAGCGCCACAGGCGAGGGCCGGCCCTGGGGCTGGTGACAGCGTCCTTTGTGCCCCGCCCCGGGCAGGACTCGCGGTTTGAGATCTCGGAGAACGGGACGCTGCGCATCAACAACGTGGAGGTGTACGACGGCACCATGTACAAGTGTGTGAGCAGCACCCCGGCGGGCAGCATCGAGGGATACGCCCGGGTGCATGTGCTGGGTATGCTGGCAGCCCCTCTCCGCCCTCCCTGGGGGCTGCAGCTGGGCGTCCTCCAGCTCCGGGGTCTCCTGTGGCGGGGAGGGAGCCTAAAGGTCACCTCTGTCTCTTGCAGAAAAGCTGAAGTTCACCCCGCCGCCTCAGCCCCTGCAGTGCATGGAGTTTGATAAGGAGGTGACAGTGTCCTGCTCAGCCACGGGCCGGGAAAAACCCACCATCCAGTGGACTAAGACAGGTCAGGGGGGATTTGGCCGGGATGTGCCTGCTGCTGAGGCCACTACATCATCCCACCTCCAGCGTGGGTGAAGCAGCAGTGTGGCCCGGTGCTTCCTGCATGACTGCTGTACCCTCCTCTGGTGTCCTGCAGATGGGAGCAGCCTGCCGTCCCATGTCAGCCACAATGCTGGCATCCTGTCCTTCCACAAGGTGAGCAGGAGCGACTCGGGGAACTACACCTGCATCGCCTCCAACAGGCCGCAGGGTGAGATCCGCGCCACCGTGCAGCTCGTGGTAGCAGGTGAGGGCTCTGGGGCAGGCAGGGGCCTTTCCTGCTCTGCTGGCCTTGCCTGGGGCTTGCCTGGGTGGCAGAGGAGGCAGTGTCTGGCCTGACTCCGAGCTGTGTCCTGTGGCAGTGCCTGGTTTATCAGTGCTTTGCACACAGCCCGAGAGGGCACGTGCCACAGCGCCTCTGTGCTGGCTGTGCTTCCTTGTGGGAGCTTAGCACCATTCCCAGGAGCTGACAGCATTTGTGTGGGACTCTCTGCCTTCAGTTTACGTCACCTTCAAGCTGGAGCCAGAGCCCACAACGGTGTACCAGGGCCACACAGCCATGTTCCAGTGCCAGGCAGAGGGGGACCCCGTACCACACATCCAGTGGAAAGGGAAGGACAAGATTTTGGATCCCAGCAAGCTCCTGCCCAGGTACACAGCCTCCATTCCGTATGGTGCAGCAGGACATTCCCAAGTATCCCTCACCCCTGCCCAGTATGAGGGTGCCAGTGGTGCAATCCTGGCTTCCCAGCTTGGTGGGCACATAATGGACTCCACATACCAGGACCTGGACTCTCCTGGCCCCAGGATTTCCCTTTCTGCCACAGCCTGCCAAGCTGTGATTGAGCTGCAGTCATCTGTTCTTAAGTGCTGCGCAGCCTGAGATGGAAGCTGATGGCAGAGGGGCTGGGGCAGCCTGGGGAGGTGGGGCTGCAGGTGCCCCAAGCCTGCCTCTGCCCTCTGGCGCCTGCAAAGAGCTGTGTGTGTGTGGTTGGCAGGATTCAGATCATGCCCAACGGCTCCTTGGTGATTTACGATGTCACCTCCGAGGACTCTGGGAAATACACCTGCATTGCTGGCAACAGCTGCAACATCAAGCACCGGGAGGCCTTCCTGTATGTCGTAGGTAAGGAAGGTGCCCGGTGTTGGGACGTGACCTGGAATCCCTGGCTGTTCCAGGCCCTGCTTCTGGCTCTAGTCCTGCCTGCCAGGTAGTCACAGCGGCATCCCCACTGGAATGCAGCAGTGTGTGCTGTGGGGTGTGCCCAGCATGCTGTGGGGCTTTTCACATCCCTCCAGCACATTCCTGAGCGGGATTTGGGAAATCCCTGCACAGCCCCATGTGTTGGATGCTCTCTGCCCCACAGACAAGCCAGCAGCAGAAGAGGATGAGGGACCTGGCAACCACACACCCTACAAGATGATCCAGACCATTGGGCTCTCGGTGGGGGCGGCTGTTGCCTACATCATTATCGTGCTGGGGCTGATGTTCTACTGTAAGAAGAGGAGAAAAGCCAAGAGGCTGAAGAAGCACCCAGAGGGCGAGGAGCCTGAAATGGAGTGTCTGAACGGTGAGGCCGGTACGCCTGAGGGTGGGGGCTTCCCTTCTGGCCCCCTGTCCCTGTGCTGGTGGGCTGAGGGGCAGGGAGCTCCCAGGGAATGGGATGACTCCTAATCCATGGTCTCTGGCTCTGGCTTTTGACTGGCGGCAGAGACCTGCTGCCAGGTGAGAAATAGGCAAGTTAAACCTGAATCCCAGCCTCACATTGTGGCCGACTCTGCTGAGTTATGTATCACTCCTGCATCCCAGCACCTCACGTGGGATCACATGTAGCAGGGGAGGGAAGCATCCCTGTTCAACATAATGAAATAGTAGTACTCTGCTGGCCTCTTCAAAGCGGAGTTCAGAGCTCCTGATGCTGAAGGGAAGATGTTTTGCTGAGCTCCCTCTGTTATCTCCAGTGAGGACTTGTAAGTGGTGGGGTGCAGTTGAGTTTGCTGTCCCCAATTCCCTGGATCTCTGCACTCATATTCCTCATAAATGCAGATGTCCCCCCTCACAGTTCTCCAGCCATGTCCTGATCATGTGCAAGTTGCTGTAAGGTCCTGGCAAAACATAACTGCTGCATTTGCCTCCTGGTTTTCTCCTTGCATTGGCACTCTGAACAGAGTGGTCCAGAAGAGGAGTCTGGCTGTGGGGAAACTCCTAGGAGCAGGGATGCAGGAGCATCTCAGCTGCTTTGGGCTCTGCATCTGTCACTGCTGTGAGATCTTTCTGTGGAGAAGTCACAGGCAGCTAACCTGTGCCAGCAGGCTCTGGCCAGCATCCCCTTCCTGGGAAACAATTTCTTTCAATCATTTCTGAGGTGGTCTCAGATTTTTATCTTGGCCTGCCTTTATTATATTTCTCTTCTGCTAGAGTTTCTCTCGTCTTATTCCCTTCATTTGGAACCAGTTTAGCTGCCTGGTGTATCCTCACTGTTACAAGCAGACCCAACTTCCCAGATGTCTGCACTCCTTTTTGGTACTTCCATAGCCTCTCTGGAGAAGTGGTTTGTGTTTGCTGTCAGCTCTAGTGGAGTCATTCTTTCACCACGGTCTTCAAAGATCTAGCTCTTTGCCTCTTTTCGATGGTCCCTCATTAGCTGGGTGACCCAAAGCATTTCAGCACCTGCCTGGGTACCTACAAGTACTCCCTGGCTGACCACCAGCTGACTTTTCCAGTGCCCTCAGGGTCCAGAAAGATTTAATCTCTCCATGGACTTGCAGTGGATCTTTGCTATGGATTTCCTATGGATCAATGCACTCCTAACCGTCCAGATACTTCCCAAGGTCACGTCCTTGATGTGCCACATTCTCTATAAGGAGAGCATGCTCTCAGTATCCCTGTCGGACTGTGCTGCTTTTTTGTTGTTGTTGGATACAGACAGAGCATTTGGGGAGGCTCATGGCTGTGGGGACTGATTTCTGTGCTAGTGTCTCTAGGGCAGCAGGGCTGTGTCTGTTTCTCCAGCAGAGGCTCAGGTGCTGCAGGCAGCTCCCTTACACTTGATTCCCCTTGGACTGCTGGATACATCAATGAAGCCTCCTGTCCCTTTGTTACCAGGTGCCCTGTCCAGGCTCTACGAAACATGGCAGTGTCTGTTCTCAGAAGTGTCTCTCTTTGCTGCCTGCTGGTGCTGTCTCTCAGTGGCAGCACACTCACTCTGCAGCCTTCAGGATTTTTTTGGCACGGTTGCAATGGTTGCCTTGAGTTATCCTCTTGGCTTCAAGTTTGTGGTCTTGAGACACAATTAGTCATGGGTGCAGATAGCACAGGGTCAAACACCCCTGCTGATAATGGGTGTAAAAACAGGAGAGTGTAAGGAGTATCCAGCTTTGATTTATAGGCTAAGTGGTGGCTTTTTGCTTTTATCTTTACAAATATTACTCCACCATGTGAGAGCAGACAGCTGCCAGTAGCCGTGGCTCCAAAGTCAACATGTCTCAGTGTTCAAGCTCCAGTCCTACCTGTGACAAAGCCTTGGTCCCTGTCATGGTGGCCAGGCCTGCTCAGGATGTGCTGGTGCCTGTCTTGCTCCCGTGCATTGTAAGCAGGCATGTACACACACCGTAATACGACAGCCTGTGATGGAAACTACAGGCAGTGGGATTCCTGTTGGAGTTACCTTCTGCTGGGCTGTCTTAATTTTGTAATTTCCTATTGCATGACTGATTTCTTAGTGCTTATTCCAGGAGCAGCTGAAGTGGAGTAGTTCAGAGTGATGCTGCAGGTGTGTGAGTGACCCTTGCTCAGGGTCGTTCCCTGCTTTAAACTCCAACTCCTGCCTTGATCTTACGGAAAGTACCACTGCCTAGTAACCAGGTCTGATCCAAGCAGTAAATACATTCAAAATCAAGGTTTGTCATCTATGCAATCATTTCCCTACAAGCTGCCTGTGAAATGCAGGGTTTTCTACTTTCTCAAAGCAATCATGTTTTGTCCTGTTCTCTGGCTTGTGTTTGTGCTAAGGAAATTCCTAGTGAAGTTCCTGTGCAGAAAGCCTGCTGGGGTTGATTGCAAGGACAGTGCTTCCTAGCACTGCTTTAGCCCAGCCAGTTGAAATCCAGGCTGGTCTGGTCTTACAGGTTCAGCATTTCCAAGGACATTCCTAAGGCTTGCTGGGAAGTCAGTAAGGAGCAGGGACATCAGACTGCAGCAGCTGATGCTAGATAGACTTGAGAGTCTCTTGGGTATCAAGAGGTGGTGGTCACAGTGAGCAGTGTCCATCTGCTCCATCTCTGCCTCGCCCATCCCATCTCCTGCTGCCATCCTGTGGAGCTCTGTCAGTGGTAGTTTGGATGTAGCCACTGCCTGGGGATGAGTGAGTGGCGTGGGATGGACAAGGCCAGATGGGGCTGGCTGGCTCTGGGACCAAAGCCATTGCTCAGCATCTGATTTCAAAGGTGGCTGCTGGGCTGCCAGAGACGGGGCAAAAACTGAGGCCAGGCCACTCTGCTGCCTGGGGCTGGACATCAGGTTGGAGAGCTTGGAGTGTCAGAGCCCCAGGAGGGGCTGAGCCCCAGAATAACTTCCACTGTGTGGCCTGGCAGGGTGCTGAAGCTATTTGTGCTTCCCTGGCAGGCGGTGCCTTGCTGCAGAACGGGCAGATGACGGCAGAGATTCAGGAAGAAGTGGCCTTGACCAACCTGGGCAGCAGCTCTGGGGCCAGCAAGCGCCACAGTGCCGCCGACAAGATGCACTTCCCGCGTTCCAACCTGCAGACAATCACAACCCTGGGTATGCTGGGCCACCCTGGCCTCCTCCCCACTCCAGCAGGAAACCTGTGGCTGGAACCCCAGCACATCCCAGCCCGAAAACGGGCTGTGCTGGGTACAGAGGGCCCTGCAGCCCCTGGGCTGTCAAGCACGCTCGCTGTCCTAATGCACGTGTGCTTGTCTGCCCTTGCAGGCAGGGGGGAGTTTGGTGAAGTGTTCCTGGCCAAGGCCAAGGGCGCAGAGGATGGCGAGGGCGAGGCGCTGGTGCTGGTGAAGAGCCTGCAGACCAGGGACGAGCAGCTGCAGCTGGACTTCCGGCGGGAGGCAGAGATGTTTGGGAAGCTGAACCACGCCAACGTGGTGCGGCTGCTGGGGCTGTGCCGCGAGGCAGAGCCGCACTACATGGTGCTGGAGTACGTAGACCTGGTAAGGGCCCTGCCAGTGGGGAAGCAGGGACGTGACAGCTGTGGCCGTGGGGCCTGCAAATGTGACAGCAGGCTGGCAGCACAGGGCAGTCAAGGTGTAAGGAGACCAGCTTACTGCTGTTCCCAGCCTCTGGAGGAGTCTCAAGGGGAATGGGAGTCTCCCGCACAACCTGGAAGTGATTTTGTCCTCTATATCCTCCTGATTTCTGGTTTATGTCCTGGACTCAGCTATATAAGCGAAGTTCTGGGACTCCATGCTCCAGAATGGCTGTGAGGAGTCTGGAGTTTGTAGGGAAGAAATAAATTTGGGGCCTGAAAAACCTGGCGATTTCAGGCCTGCTCGCCCTGATCTTAGCCAATTGAGACCCAGAAACAAGATACTGGCTTGCCCTACAAGGCAGGGACCAGGAGGACAGGTGGGAACCATGGATCGGGAGATGAGGATCTGTGGGCCTGCCACATCCAGGCGCTGTAGGGACCAGTGAGACTTGTCAGTATGTAGGGGTGCTGACTCTGAAGTGCTGTCTGTCTCCCAGGGGGACCTGAAGCAGTTTCTGAGAATCTCCAAGAGCAAAGATGAGTCTCTGAAGCCCCAGCCACTCACTACCAAACATAAGGTGACCGTGCAGCTTTGGAGGTGCTGTGGGCTGGGGACCCAAAGGAGGGCAGCCAGTGCTGACATCTCTCTGGGGTCAGGTGTCTCTCTGCACACAGGTGGCCCTGGGCATGGAGCACCTCTCCAACAGCAGGTTCGTGCACCGGGATTTGGCCGCCAGGAATTGCCTGGTCAGTGCCCAGCGGCAGGTCAAGGTCTCAGCCCTGAGCCTCAGCAAGGACGTGTACAACAGGTCAGGGAGCCTGACAGGGGAATGGGAGGGGGTGGAATGGCACCAGTCTCACTGCCTGCCTGTCCTGCCCGCAGCGAGTACTACCATTTCCGCCAGGCCTGGATCCCACTGCGCTGGATGCCGCCTGAGGCTGTGCTGGAAGATGAGTTCTCCACGAAGTCGGATGTGTGGTCCTTTGGGGTGCTCATGTGGGAGGTCTTCACGCACGGGGAGATGCCCTACACTCCACTGGCAGATGATGAGGTCCTAGCAGGTATGTGGAGGGGTCCCTGGAATTGTAGCCTACCTGTTTTTCATGTGGTAAAGGGGCCCAGACAGGCTGTGTGATGGTGCTGGTCTGGCTGGGGAGGCTGTCCCAGCCTGCACGGAGAGCTGCTGCTCTCCTTGCGCCCTGCAGAGAGGATCACACCCCTTCCCAATGGCCCTTTGGACTTTTCTTTCGTGCCAGGTCTGCAGTCAGGAAAGACGAAGCTCCCGCAGCCCGAGGGCTGCCCTTCCCGCCTGGCCAAGCTGATGCAGCGCTGCTGGGCCCCCAGCCCCAAGGACCGGCCCTCCTTCAGTGAGCTTGCCACCACCCTTGGGGACAGCCCAGCCGACAGCAAAGCCTGAGCACCCCAGCCCTTGCTGGTGAAGGATGTGGCGGGGCCCACAGGGGTCTGTATGTGCCTGGGGAGCCCCTGGCACTGCCGCAGCCCCTTGCTGAGCCCGACCCCGATGCGCCAGCGAGCAGCTCGGCATCAGCAGCTGCTGGACTCAAAGCACAAGCCAGTGTCCCCCAGCCCCACCCCCGTCCCCAGTGGGTCCCAAAAGACAGCCCTTGCTGCCTCCTGCCCCCTGCCTGCTCAGCCCGGTGCCCTCAGGCTGCTGGTGTGGATGGAGCTTGGGCGTCCCTGCTCGCCACATCCATCTCTGCCGGCCTGGCCCGGCTCTCTCCGTCCGTCTGTGCTAGGCATGCCTGCCTTCCCCTTCCCCCTGGGGACAGGCCAGCCAACAGGAGCACAAAGTGCCTGGCATATGAAGGAGCTCACTACCTTTCCCAGTTACCCTGTGCCTTTTTTTGTACTTATGACTCTGGGCAGAGCCCCCTGTCTCCCTCTTCCAGAGTGCTGACTCCTCCCTACCATAGTATTTCTGTTACTGGAATGCAGCCTAGAGTGGGTTAGTTTGTTTGCTTGAGTGGAGGGTACTGCAGCCAAGAAGGGTTGGGTTTTGTTGGGTTTTTATGTGCTGCTCTCAATAAAGAAGGCGCTTTTTTTTTTTTTTTGGGTTTTTCTTTTTGTCTTTGTAAAATACTGCTGTCAGATAGCGGTTTTCCTCCACATGGATCCTGGGGATCCTGGGAAGGGTTTGGGGCTCATTCCTCAGGCATCTGTCTGCTGTGTTTAACCCCTTTGCCCCCTTCTCAGGTGAATCTGAGATGCTGTTCCCAGCCCTGAAGGGAGCATTTTGCCTCAGCACTTACTGTCTGTCTGGGCAGTCTTGGGTTGCTCTCCAAGAGGGACTTGTCTCAAGAGGAAATATCCCTCTCAGACTTCAAGCAAACAACCACTCATGGACATGTTGGTTGGCTACCCCCACTTCAGGTACTGATTGGGTTTGTGCACACTCTGGCCACACTGGGTTGTGGTTTTGGACAGGAGATTTTAGCTGCTGCTTGCAGGATGCTAGCAGGGCCAGGCCTGGATGGGGACACCCTGCTGTCACATGTGGTCTGCAGCCCTCTCCTCTGTGCTAACGGCCCAGAACAACAGCAGAGTCCTGGCAGTCTCTTCTCGGGAGAGGAAAGGTGTGCACATGGTGTGCAGGAACCCCCAATCCCCACAGCATGACCGTGAGCCAAGCCAGCAGGAGCTTGTCCCTTGGAGCCCGAGTGAGGCACTGGAACCAGCAGTTTCACTTGGCTGCACAGCCCTGTCTTGGGTTATACAGACAGATCTGAGCTTTTACAGGAGGGCTGAGGGGGCTGAGCTGGAGGCGGTGGGCATAAGGTGCACAAGGGACATTCATACTGGGTATTAGGGGAAATGCATGCCCTCAAGGGTAATAAAGGTCTGAGTCCCAGAGAAGCTGTGGCATCTCCATCAGAGATACCCAATCCTGGACCAGAGAAGTCCTGAGCTACCCAGTGTAGTTGGCTTTGCTTTAATCAGGGATTGATCAGAAATGTCCAGGATCCTCTTCCCATCTCTGCTACCCAGAGAGGCTATGGAGCTGCTGGAGGGGGAAAAGTGCTCATTTCTTGGAATATGCTAGCTGGCTCTGAGCTCAGATTTGGTCCAGGTTGGGATTGTGTATTTTTGGGAGTGATGTCATGAAAAAGTTCTGTATCACTGGGGAGGGGGGTCAGATGTTGGCCAAAGTAGCTGGGAACAGCAAGGTGAGCAAGTACAGTCCTGGCTAAATGTGGTGGAGCAGAGCAGGGAATCAGAGCCTCTGCTGGAGAATGAGAGCACTTGGGCAGCTGGCAGAGGTGGGATCCAATTGCCTCAGCCTAGAGTGAAGGAATACCTTACAGAAGCCCATGTGTAGTATCCAGGGCCAGAACTGCGTGGCTCCATCAGAGCACAGGTCCACCTAGAGAGCCACCAGCTGTGGCCAAAACTGAACATTTACTGAACAGTGTAAGAGAACAGCAAGCAGATGTGTGCTAGTCCCAATGAACAACTCCCTGAAGCATAAAGACGTCCAAACCAGGCATTTCCAGCAGTCCCCGATGTTTTCTCTTGCCCTTAAGTTATCCAAATTCCTCCTGCACCACTGCATCCTTTGAGCACCCCTGGCCCATGAGTGCACAGATCTGTGCAGCCTGTGGAAGGGCTTTTTGCTTTGCTCTGATGTCCACTGCTGCCCCGTGACTCTTCTGCAGCTGTGTCAGGCACTTGTGGAGAAACAAATGGGCCTTAATTGTCCTCAGCAGCCTCAGCTGGGACTTCCCCACACTCTTGAGCTGCATTTAAGCTCAGGCTTGTACTTTCAGATTTGTTTTCAGCAAGCTCCATTATGGATGAAGAACTGGAAAAGGATGAAGAATGACTGGTTGCAATGGCTTAGAGGAGGGTTGAATAGGGGATGTAGAAGGCTGGGGTCATGCTGGCAGCAGGATCTGTGCTCCCGTGGAGCTGTCGGGCAGCTTGTCTGGAGGTAACTTTCGGGGAAGTCAGGTAAGAGGCTTTTAAGGCATAGGGGCAAGTGCTGTCCCCTAAAGCTTAAAATGGGGCTTGAAATGGGAATTTTATGACGCAGGATTGTAAATGAGAAAATCCCTGAAGGCTGAAAATTTGCTTTAGGCTGCTTTCAGTTGTCAGTGGCTGCTGGTTAGGTTAAGTGAGGACCTGCTGGTAACTTGTGGCCCGTGGGTGGTGGTGGTTTGGGTACAGGGCTTGGCTCTCCCGGGCGGGTCTGACTGCCTTGGTGAGAGGTTGGCATCTGGAAGCTGGGGCAGGCTGGAGCTCTGGGCCTGTTCAGAGCACGAACAGGACAGGCATCTTGGACAGCATCCACAGGATGAGGATTGGGAAGAAAAGGACTGCAGGGAAGGGATGAGCCAGCCCAGAACGAGCCAGGTCTCACCTCTTGCCTGTATAGACATTCCTGCATCTTGGGGAGCAAAAAGCCTTGCAATTGGAAGGCTCAGGGAAGAGAAGGAGAAAAGGAGGATGTAGCTGTCCCACGAGCAAGCTAAAACCAAATCCTGCTACCTGCAGCGACTGCACACTTGTTCTGAGCAGGGAGACTGCCCTGGCTGTGGCTGTCAGATCCATGAGTTCATTGTTCCCAGCCTGGCTGGTGTCTCCCGCCACGCCAAGGGTCCTGCTGCCCCTTCCTCAGCCTGGCAGGACACGGCCGGGCCTCGGTCTCACCTGTGCCAGGTGTAGTTCGTGCTCAGCTTGAAGGGAGGGTGGCCAGGGCATGTGATGGGAGGCATGTGAGTTCCAGCAGCCCTGCTGGGAGCTATAAATGGCATGTGTGCTCACTGGAGGAGCATGGCTGGTGGGAGGAGGGGGAGGCGGTGGTGGCAGTGAGGGGGGTGTTGGGGTTTGCAGTTACTCCCTTGCTCTGGAGGAGGTTGGCCCTGGGCTCTTGGGGACAGCTGTGAGGGCTGGGGGTGAGCATGTGTGTCCTCTGAGTGAGGAGGCAGATAGGGAAAGGGCTTGTGCCAGCCACAGAACCCTCCACGGGCTGCCCAGGAGACAGAACAGGGCTGGGGCAGGACTGCTGCTGCCAGAGGTGAGGTCTTGCCCTGGGTTGCAGTTCCTGTTTGTAGGACAGGGCGTGGGAGACCACCTTTTCTCAACTCGGAGCGCTCTGTCCTCACAGCTTTGAGCTCTGGGGCAGCGCTGTCCCTCTTGCACCTTTGCTGTCCTGTGTGGGCTGTCCCTCTGCTGTGGAGGGCCTGGCTCACACCTGCCGGCAGGATGCGACCTGTGCCGAGAGCCTGGAGCCATGAGAGGCGCAGAGCCGGGCTCTGACCAGCCCCCTGCCACCTGTGCAGGTGCTCTGTGCCACCCCTGCATGGCCGTGGGGCAGAACCACAGCCTCACGCCCTGTGCGTCCGAAGGTAGCTGCGGCCCATCCTGGTACATGGGAGATCTTTTTCACTGGGCAGCGACCGGCCCGTGCTTCAGCAGCCTGTGCTTTGGCCGTATCTGCTTCGGTCCTGTGCCCTGCACGCCCCGGAGCGCCCGCGTGGCCTCACGCCCTCTGGGTGCCTCTGCGGCCACGGAGACGGGCACACGGCCCGCTGTCGCTCGCAGGCTGTGACAACAGCCGGGACGCGGAGCTTCCCGGAGCGGCAGCCCCGGGCGCGGCGGCGCGGAGCCCCTCCCGCCCGGATCCCGAGGAGGACGAGGCGGGCAACCTGTGCGCCACGTGGTGCGTCCCCTGCGAGGCCCCGCGTGGCCGGAGGCGGCGGAGGGAAGGGGGCCGGGGCGGGGCCGGCGGCGGGGCTG
>WBMY01004891.1:0-12033 GCA_013397315.1 Donacobius atricapilla | reverse complement strand
GGGAGCCCCCGGCGGAGCCAGGAGCGGGAGCCCCCGGGCCGGGGGATGCCGCCGCGCTTGGCGCTCCCCGGACGTGCGATGTGCCCGCGGAGGCCCGGCCCGGTGCAGCGGCCAGCCCCGGGCCGGAGCTGCCCGGTGCTCTCGGCGTCCCTCGCCGTGAGCCGCCACCAAAACACCGGGTGTTCGGTGGCGCAGCTGCACTGCCCTGGCCTCAGCAGGAGCCCGGTGGGACTGGCTGCTTCGGCCACGGAAGGGACCGAGGCCGCGTCTCGGCCAGTCCGGAGTGCAATCCGTGGTTCCTGGTGTGCAAAGACAGATTAGAAACTTGGGGGATTTCGGATGCTGCTGTCTGATCTGCACCCCTGGTGGTGCTCCTGGCATCTTCTTGAACAACTGGGTGGTGCTGCATCCCAGCTCAGCTGGGCATCGTGCACCCTGGGAAGGTGGGAATGGGTGTGAGGTGCTGCTGGGCACAGACTGGATGTATGGGACCACGGGACCTAGAACGAGGCCATCCTGTCTGTAGAAGCTTGTGTGAGACCACCAGAGCGTGCAGTGATGGTATATGAAGAGTGCACTTCCTATATGAAGGTATTCTTCACCTGGGGCATGGTGGCCTCGCTGCAGGGGTGCTTGGGTGCAGCTGTGCTCAGAAGTTTGGAGCCTGAGAGGGAAATCTGGGTCAGAGCCTGGATGGGGTGTTGGTGAGGGGAATGAGGTAGCAGAGATGTGTGCCAAGTAACATCACTGAGAGGTGGGGTGAGGGAGGCATCCAGACATGTCTGGAGAAGCCAGTGGGATTCCCAGAATGGAGACAATCCCGTGTTCCCATGTTCTCAGACTACTGTACTGAGGGGACTGCTCTACCCAGGGCCTCTTGGCAGGCACATCCCCTAAGGGTGTGCTGAAGGGGATGGGAGCACAGCATGGGGCAGTTCCACCTGTAGGGAGCCAGTCTTGGGTTGATTTTAGAGGCCACAGCTCCTCTGGGATGGCGGGGAGCTGAAGAGAAGGAAAGCCATTCTGGGAAGGTGGGGACGTGCAGGGACTCTTGTCCTGCCCCGTGTGTTGCCCTTGTCACCTGTGACTCCCTGTTCTTCCCTTGTCCTGCTGGCAGGCCTATGAGCTCTCCACGCTGACTGGCACTCAAGTCCTGCTGCTGGTGGCCAGCGAGACGGGCCATGTGTACACGTTTGCCACGCGGAAGCTGCAGCCCATGATCACCAGCGAGACGGGGAAGGCGCTGATCCAGACGTGCCTCAACTCCCCGGACTCGCCCCCGCGCTCGGACCCCACCACTGACCAGCGCATGAGTGCCACTGGCTTTGAGGAGACAGACCTCACCTACCAGGTGTCCGAGTCCGACAGCAGCGGGGAGACCAAGGTAGCATTCCTGGGCACCCTGGGAGACGTGGGCTGTGCTGGGAGCCCTGAGCATCCCCAGCCCTCTTTCAACAGCACCTCTGTGAGCAGAGGATGAGTCCCCTTCCGCTGTGACTGCAGCAGGCTTGTGTCATGGCATCTCAGGGCTGGCCGGCTCCTTGGCTGACAGCAGCGGTGATTGAAGGAGGGAGGGAAGTGGGTGGCAGGTATCCTGGTCCTGGCCCTTGCAGTGTGGCTCCCCACTGGCCCAGCCCACCCCCCTGGCCAGCTTTCAGCACTGTTATCTCTCCCCAGGCGTCTCCATGCTCTCGCACTCATTGATAAAAATTTGATTCTGCCTCCATGGCCTTATAAGGCCTGGTTTCCCTCGCCAGAGTCCCTGGCAGGGCCCCTCACATTCCTTATAAGCTGCAGCTGTCTCTTGCTTTGGTCCTGTTTTGGAAGGGGGCAGGGAGGACATGGGGAATGGAAACATTTGGCTGGACAGACCATTTCTGCTCCCTGCCTGTTGTCCCTGCAGGCGCTGGCCCTTGCCTGCCCGTGTTACTTGTGGCCTTGTGCCCAGGGTGGCCTGGCTGTGGGTGCAGAGTTGGGCAGAGTCAGCTTTTCTGCTGGAAGGGCTTGTCCCTGCACTCCCTGGCGCTGCTCCTCAGAGCTGTGTCCCAAATCCCCGCTGCTTCCTTGGCAGGCTGGTGCTCAGATCCACAGGTGTTTGGAGATGGGAGGCAGGGAAGTTGGTGGTGCAAGACTGGGATGCCGTGCTGAATTTGGGGCTCTGCCGCAGCTTCCCAGGCCTGTGTGCAGTTCTGCAGGGTGCTGGCAATTGGAACAGCCCTTCTGGACCTGTGCTTATGTCATGGGTACCAGGCTTGCTGCAAAAGTGTTCTTCCATTGGCCTTGTCACAGGAGCTCTCCAGCTGTCTGTGCTCAAGCCACAGCATCCTTGCCATGCAGTAGCCTCTAGACATGAAGCAGACAGAACCTGGAGACCTCTCTGCTGTAACTGCAGAGGTAGTGAGTGCAGCCCTGAGATGTGCCCAGCATGTCTGGGGCTGCAGGGGTATTCAGCTGCCTGTTTTTATGCTGTGACAGCACAACAGCTCTGGTCACAGTGCTGCTGGGTACCCCCTGTTCCTCAGTGTCCACTTGTGCAGTGCTGCACCAAGCAAAAGCTTACTGCTGCTGAGCCCTGAGAAACATCAGCAGCCACAGTGATTGCTGCAGGCAGAGGAGCTGTGGAAGGGTGGCTGGAGTCTCTGTGCTGTAGCCCTTAAGAGTTCCTGAGAATGGTTCCTGGTGATGAGATCCCAGCAGCAGTTCTGGCTCTGCCAGTCTGGCGTGTCTTCCCTGGGTGCCTCTTGTTGCTAGTCTAAGCTGTGCCAGCCCTATCCAGCAGGCAAAGAAGCCTAACACCAGCACTCTCTCCCTTGTGCAGCCTGTGTTTGTAAGGACTTGTGCCTCCTGGGCTTCTCCTGGATGAAAAGGCAAGTCCTGTGGGCATTTCGTAATGAGACAAATTACCTGTCCCTGTCATGAGACTTGTCCACATCATATCCCTTTGTACTCTTCCTGGAAGTACTGCTAGTTGGCCCCAAGGGAACTGTGCCCTTGGGGTGCAGTTACTCTGCAGAGACTTCCTAACACAACTTCTCTATTCTCACTGTCTGATGCAACCCTGAGAGCTCCATCCCAGTGCTGATGCTTAGCGTGGGGTGCTTTGTGGCCTCAGCCAGCATTTGGTGAGAGGCTGGAGGAGCCCAATGGCCCTGTCTTCTGCTTGGCATTCTGACTAAACCCACCCCTGGCTGGCTGGGAGTTCCTGCCATGGCAGCCCTGGGGCTGCGGACAAGGGCTGTCCTGTTGTGCCTTCTGCAGGCCTGGCAGCCTGGCTGGTGCTGGGGCAGGGACCAGCTTTATTCAGATAGACCAAGAAGTCTTCTGAGGATGAAAGGAGCCTGTGGATGGGCCATGCTGGGTGGCTGGTGCTTGCTGAGGGGTAGGTGGTGTACAAGGCTGGGTTACAGGTGCCTCACTGGAGGAGATGGCAGGAGATTCAGTGCCTGGACTGTCAGGTCCAGCCACATGGGATGCTCCAGAAGACTCCCTGCCCTTCTTGTGTGAACCCTGCTTCCCAGATCTCTGTATGGACAAAACCTGCTTGGGTTCAGTGCTGCAGCTGAGTGGGAAGACAGTGCAGCCAGGCTGTCACCTGCAGTCAGCAGCCTGCTGCTTGTTCCTCTGTGCTACACAGCAGCAGCCCTGAAATCCTCCTGCTGTGCCAGACCCAAACTCCCTGCTGTGGTGCTGGGACTGGGGCTTGCTGTACTTCTGAGACAGTAACTGTATCCTCATGATGATACCTCTTGTCTTTTGCGGACCCCAAAGGACACGGCTTGCTGTGCTTGTGTGGGAAAGGATGTTTTGGAGGGAGCTCAGGGACTCTAGATTGGGGTGAGAGCATGGGAGTAGCCCTGAGCTGCTCATCTCTCTGGAGTGGGAAAATGTGGGACTTTCTGCCATATCTGGAACACAGACCAGGTGCTGGGGACCACATTGGGATTTCCCATATACCTCCAAGGCCTGTTGTCCTGCTACAGCTGTGTAATAATTCTGTCTGGGGGGCCTGGGCCGTGCTGAGCAGCATCGCCTCAGCCAGTCCGTAACAGCTGTGGAGTGGGGTTGTTTCTGTCCCCAAGACCCTACTGTGGTGCAGGATGGGCATCAGCTGGCCTGGTCTGTGCCCTGTGACCCACTCATGCTGCACAGCAGTGGCGTGGGTCTGGGCAGACACCTGCTCTGTGCTGCACCTCTGCTGTGCGCTGCTTCCGCAGATGCTGAGGTTTGCTCTCAGCTGGAATGGATGTGCAGCTACATCAGGAGGGGAAGAGCTTTCAGGGCTGCCTCTGCCTCAGAGTTTGCCCATGGCCCCTTGGTGATGTCTGCTGAAGTGACCCATGACTTGCCTCGTGCGTGTGGTCTGGGCTTTGCAGGGTGCTGGGAAGAGCCAAGATGCTCCGGGATTGCTGAAAGATCCCAGACAGTCATGAGGAGATGGTAATGGGTGTCCAATCCCAAAGTCTCTCCCAGCTCTCTTTCTCTATTGGGAGCTGTTGCTGCAGCCCAAGAGTAGCACAGTAAGGATGGGAGGAATCTGAGTCTCAACAGAGTCAGAATAGGAAGGGCAAAGATGGGCTGTGCATGGTTCAACAGCATCTCGCCCAAGCACCTTTGTCTTGTGCTGAGATTTGCCCTTGTGCTTCTAGGGAGCCCTGAGAATGTCCCTGAGTAGAGTGCTGTGACCTTTCTGGGATGCCTTCTCCAGGCCTGGGGGTATGGAGTGTGACTGGGTGCTGGGTGCCCTGGCTGGCTGGGGTTATATCTCACAGGTACACTACTTCAGAGCTGTAGCTGGGGATGAGGAACCCTGGCTTTCCCAGCCTGTCCTGCCCAACTCTGCGCTGGCTCCCTGCTGGGCTGGGGAGAGCTCTGCCCTGTCACCCACGTGGGGAGGGCACCCACAGCCTCCCATGTCCCATGTGGGATGGCAGGAGTTTGTGGTTGAGCTAATGGAAAGTGCCTCTGCCGGGCTTTGCTCTGTTATCACGTGCCTCTTCTAATTTGGACTTCAGGGACCGTGGTGCCAAGGCAGAGGGGTGTTGCTCTCCTCCCTCCCTGGGCCCTGGGGCACGACTGAGTGCCTGGGATTGGATCCCCCTGTCCAAAATGGGCTGCCTTCCCTTTTTTAGCTGTTCGTTGAGCTGTGAATTCCTTGCTCCTGGCAGCTTGACAAGCTGGGAACAAGGCTTAGCACGTGGGAGAGCTGGGCCCACCAGCTGCAGTGGGAGGGGTGGGAGTGTGGCAGCCTTAACTCTTCCCAGGCATGCTGGCAGCTGTGTCAGGGCATGGGGACAGCAGGTTGCCTGTGGTCTGTGACATGGGCTCCTGTGAGGCAGTGTGCTCTCAGTGTGCTCTGGGTCAGACGAGTAGGGCAGGAGAGGAGTCATGGGCACGCTGGATATTCCAAAGGGGATTTGGGGAACGGAGGCACGTTAGGTGACGTGTGACTGCCAGGGGCAGCAGGAGTCATGCTGGGCTTGGTTGGTTCCTGCAGATCCATGGCACATCCAGCCACATGCTTTGTGGCTGTGGAAGCTGATGTGTTACTGCAGCTTGGCACACACACTCCTCCCTTGTTGCCAGACCTGGGATGCCAGTGTCTCAGGCCAGTGCTGGCCCAGCACAGAGCCCCCTTCCCGGTGCTCAGCTCCTTGGGCAGGCATGGAGCTCTGATGCTCCTTGCAGGACCTTGCTGGCTGTAGTGGACACGTGGGGTCCTTTGGAAGCATTTGCCTCGCTCCCATCTCCTGGCAGTGGATTGGCAAATTGGTGCTTCCTATGGTCAGGTTCTCCTGGCCTCTGCATCAGGAGATATGTGGGGGCATTCCCCAGGGCCTGCCAAAGCTGCTGTCAGGGCAGCTGCTGGGTTTGGACCTCCCTGGTGTCCAGCTTTGCCTTTAGTCACCTGTCCCCTGTCACTTCCAGCTGCCTTTAGGAGCCAGTTCTCAGCTTCTTGGTCTTGTGTTTCCTGCCATAAGGGAAGTGCTGTGTGTTCCTGACAGGAGACTCTGTGCCTTTATGTCTGTCCCTGCAAGGGCTGCTTTTGCCTGGTGTGTGCCAAAAGCAGGCTATTCTCTTCTTAGACATTTTGGGGACTCCTGGGGAGTGGAATGGTTGCTTTGTCCCCTGGTGTGTTGTAGGGAAGGCTCTCAAGGGACCTCTGTGGCCCTGGGCCTGCATCCAGAGTTTACGCTGAGCTCTCTCCAGCTTTCCTCATGTTTGTGCAAGCAGCTCTTCTCTGCTGCCCTGGCTCTGCTCCATGTGCTGGCAGCAGGCTGCGGGGGGTATGGTTTGGCAAGGGGACGCAACCTACAGAGCCCGGTTTGGTCGCACGGGCCGGTCCGAGCTGTCACCATCTCTCCTTTGGCAGGATGCCCTGAAACCCGCGTTCACCGTCACCAACCTGCCGGGAACAACGTCCATCCCGACAGCCCCGACCACCTCGACCTCCATGCAGGTCAGCAGCGGCCCGTCATTCCCCATCACCAATTACCTGGCGCCAGTGTCTGCCAGCATCAGCCCCAATGCCGTCACCAGTGCCAACGGGACAGTGCTGAAGACCACTGGAGCCAGTGCAGTGACGTCTGGGGGCCTCATGCCGATACCCACTGGCTTCACCCTCATGTCAGGTCAGTGCCTGGAGGGCCTGAGGAGGGCTGTGTCAGTCTCTGCCCCTGGAGCATGCTGCTGTTCTCTCCAGGGCAGAGGAGTCCTAGTGGCAGGAGGGAAGCAGAGTGGCTGCTGCTGTAAGGCGAGCCTGGCTGTGATGCCGTGCTCAAACCCAGCCAGGCCAGTGGTTGCAGAAGGCTCATGTGGTGACTGTTTCTTTAGAGTGCTACCAGCTGGCCCTGCTGCTGTGGTGGCCGGGAGCTGAGCTGGAACCCCAGGGCAGCACCGAGAAGCCTGGAGGGAGTGAGAAGAACAGGTGGTGATGAAGCCTTTCTTTCTCCCTCCTTTCGGCAGGTGCTGCCCTTTCTCCAGGGACCCCTGCCATTCCTCTCCCTCAGTTACAGCCTCACTCCCTGGCTCTTTGCAGCCAGCAGGGCCAGCTGGTCTTGGGTCCAGCTGCAGCAGGCACAGCAGGCAGTCTTCCACTTCCCTGCCAGAGCTGGAGGGCAGATTGTGTCGCTGACAGGTCAGCACTTGCTTCTCCTCCTCTTGCTGGAGATGGGGGATCGAGGTGTCTGTGGGGTCCTGGGCCGGGCCACAGAGCTGACCCCTGACTGTGAAAGCACAGAGGAGGCAGAGTGCAGGGAACCCTGGCTGTGGCTGCTGGGGTGAGATGGGAAGACAGGGCAGAAAATGCTTGACACAGGCAGGAGCAGCATCCTGGGGATTCAGACACAGGATTTTCACTCTCATGCCCCAGGGCTTGGCCTGTGGCTTGCAAATGTAGCAGAGACAGGTCCCTGGTGTGGATGTGCTGAGGATGAACTGTGCTGCTAGAACTGATGGAGGCACAGCACAGGGGCTCAGGTGCCCAGTGGTTGTTTATTGAGTGCTGGCATTTGGTTCTGAGAAGCTGCCCTTGCTTCTGTGTTTGTATCTGCAGTCAGCCACTGAACCATCATGCAGGGGATAGGGGAGACACAGAGCAGAGTAATGGTGCTGCTCTGCTGCCCTGTGTGCGCTGTCCTTCGTAGGAATTTCTTGTCCTGAGTTAAGGCTCTCCAGGTGTTCTTGGGCTGGACGTGTCCCTGGATGGAGTTTCAGAGTAGGGCTGGGCTCTCCTTTGCAGTAATGTCCATCATCTGAGGACCAGCACTGAGTGACACAGTGTTTCTCTTTGTGCCTAAGTCCATGATTCTGGTAACTTTTGTGCTTTCCTGGTATGCTTGAGGGCCTGGGCAGACAGCAGGCTCCCTTTCAAGGGAACTGGATTTCCCTTGTGATTTGGAGGAGATAGGAGAATAACTGATGTGTGTCTCTGGGATGTGGTGTGTGGGGAAATGCCCAGTCTGAGCAAGCTGGCCAGCGATTCTTGCTCTCTGGCATCCCTTGCTCTTCCCTCTGGCAGCAGGACCTCAGCCTTAGGAGACCTTTCTGTGCCGAGCTGTGTTTCTGGATCTGAAGTGGTTTGCAGGGAGTGGTCTGGGACAGCGGCTGTGTGGCCTGCAGCTCTGGGATGCACACCTTGAGACCAGGTGTTCTCTAGTCCCTCTCTAGGGCACTGTAATGTCATGAAAGCTGCACCCTGAGTGTCCTGTGGAGGATGGAGCTGGGCTCCAGAGTGTGAAATGTCCAGCTGGTGTGGGCATTTGGACTCTTGTGGTTCCACTCAGTGCACCAAGGTGATCCTTGCAGAGCTGGGAAAGGCTGGGTCCTCTCCTCCCAACATCTATTCTGTGTCTTGGTGGAGCTGGAAATGGCAAGGAGGATCCCAGATGTTCCTGAACCTCGGCGGGAGTTGAGCAAATCTGTTATTGTGGCCTTTTCTTCACTCTTGGAGCTTTGTAGGCCAGTTAACCCTTTCTTGGCCAGGAAAGAGCAGATTTTGCTCTCTGGTTTCTGCCACTCCCTGCTTCTGTGTAGGCTCCCCGAGTGCAGCACAGAGCGGTGCTGTGGAGCTGTGTGCAGCCAGAGAAGGGCGGGGGGCTCTCACAGCCCTGAGTGAGTGCCTGTATCCCTGTGGAGCCGGGGGCTCAAGGGCTGCTCTCTCTCCCCAGGTGGTACCATGGCTCAGCAGGTTCCAGTCCAGGCAATCCAGGTGCACCAGGCACCGCAGCAAACGTCTCCCTCTAGTGACAGCAGCACTGACCTTACCCAGACCTCCTCCAGCGGAACAGATATTGGTAACCACCCTCTCTGCCTTCCTGACCACTGCTGAAAACAGCCCACGCCAGCATGCTCCCTGGCCAGTTTCCTCCTTCAGGCCAACTCTGCCCAAGGCTTTCTGACAGTTTCCCGGGCTGACTGATCCCTGTTGCCAGGTCCTGTGCTACACTCTCCTATGCTGGGCATAGAGCCCCTTACACAGGATTTCAGATACATAATCATCTGCTCCCACCTGCAGCGTGGAGCTGGGTTGCTCAGTTCTCAGGGGGTTTCCTAGTGAGCCAGCATTGCTTCTAGCACAAGGCATTGGCTCACACCTGCTTGAGACTTTTACTGTCTGTGCAGAAGGCATCTCTTTGTCAGCAAAATCTGAGTTCAGGTGCCTTGATGCAGGCTGAATCTAGTTCAGCAGCTCTATTAAAATTTCATTGGGGGAATTGAGATACAAGTTGAATTTAGTCCTGGGGTGTTTGGCTACTGTGTTTTCCTACCCCTTCATACTCATGAAAGGAGAGGTTTGAGCTCTCCTGCTGGATCTCTGGGGCTTTTGCCCAGGAGCTTGGAAGACGGGGACGGGTCTCTCCGTGCCCTGCGCTTCGGCGCGGCGTGCCCGGGGGGGCTGGGGCGGGGGCGCTGAGCAGGCAGGTGAGCCTGGCAGGTCCCTTCTGTGCGCTCACCTGTGCTCTGTCCTGGTGGCAGTGACCCTCCCAGCGACCATCATGACGTCGTCTGTGCCAACCACCGTGGGCGGCCACATGATGTACCCCAGCCCGCACGCGGTGATGTACGCGCCCACCTCCGGCCTGGCCGACGGCGGGCTCGCGGTGCTCAACGCTTTCCCACAGGCGCCCTCGGCCATGCAGGTGTCCCACGGCCAGGTCCAGGATCAGGGTAAGGCGGCTGTCTGGGTCAGTGCTCCCTGAGAGGGCGCCGGCACCCTGGTTTTTCTCGTCCCATGCGTATTTGTGCCGCGTGTTAACTGCGGAGGGTTTTCTTCGCGGCGGTGCTGGTGGCTCTGCAAAGGCCTGGCAAAGACGATGCTCAGTGTGTGTTTTTAGGTCTTGCTGTTCTCTTGTGCAAAGGATTGCATGAGCTGCTGATGGGTAAAAAGGAGGGGGAGGGTTTCTGGGATGGGTGGCATGTGGGGCAGGCAGCACAGGGAGCCAGAAGGCTCTGGAGAGGATATGTACCTGCATGAGGGGACAAAGTAGCATGAGGCAGCAAAGTGGGCAAGACTTGGATTGAGGCCTTGTGCCTGCTTCTCCCAGCATTTGGAAAACCAGTGCGTGTGGCTTCCTTTTGCAATGTCTCGATGTGTCCAAATAGGCAGCTTTGTCCTTGAGTAGCTCCACGGAGCTCAGAGAAAGGATCCATGGGGGAGCACTGTATAAAGGACAGTGTCATTTGTGCTTCTCTCTGTGGCAGGTGGCGTCCCCCAAGTGTTCCTGACAGCCCCATCAGGCACGGTTCAGATCCCAGTCTCAGCTGTCCAGCTTCACCAGGTAGGCACAGGGTAGTACTTGCAGGTGTTCAAGGGGTTATTCTCACTCTTCTGCCTGCGCATCCTTTGTGTGTCTGGGCAGGCATGGCTGGGTAGGATCAGTCCTCAGGTCCGGGAACACCTCTGTGCTGCCCACCCTTGGGTGAGGGAGTCTCGTCCGGTCTGGGCCAGTGCCCGGGAAGGATGGTGCCCCCGGCTGCTGGCACACGGGGTCTCAGGGCATGCTGTCCCCAGCGGTTCCTCCTCCCTTCTCTCTCTAGATGGCTGTCATCGGGCAGCAGAGCACCAGTGGCAGCAGCCTAACGGAGCTGCAGGTGGTCAACCTGGACACCTCACACAGCGCCAAGAGTGACTGAGAGGCCTCTGCTGCTGGCCTTCTGTTTCTGGCTTATCGTGCCAGTGTCGGGGCTGGCAGCAACTCCTTCTCGTACAGACTGCACCAGTTATTTATTGTTGCCTTTTCACGTTTCCTTCATCCACACATGCACACACACACACGCACTCACTCACCCCCACACACACAGGCATGCGCGTGGGGCTGCAGGGCCCACCCGGGCTGGGGCCGTGCTGGGGCCGTGCAGGGCTTGGGGCATTTGGATGCTGCAATAGCTGTGCTTGTCTCACGCCAGCCAAAGAAATTTGTCTCTGGAGGGGAGGATTGCTCTGCACTGTAAATAAATACTGCAGGCCATTCCCAGCTGGAGGCTCTGGCTCCTTCTGGGTGCTCTGAGTCACCTTGCCCACGAGTATTTACTCTGCGTGGGGCTCAGCTTAGAGCCGGAGCCACGGTGCAGGTGCAGCTTGGAGCAGGGTGGGTTGTGGCTGTGCTGCTGGCCTCAGCAATGTGCCTTTGTGGGGGTGACAGGTCCTGGCTGCAGCAACTCACCCTGGGCTCCGGACAGGAGAGGGGGGCCAGCTTGCATGTGCATCTCTGGGCCTGCATGCCCTCTCCCCGGAGGGCAGGGCACAGCCGGTGGCACGCGGCCCTGCCCTCCTCGTATGCACTACAGTGAGCCCCCTGCCCTCAGTGCCTCCTCGCTGGGCTGCCTGGCACATTCTCAGCCTGACTGACCCTGCCCTGGCGGCTGCCCTTGCACAGGTGAGGTGGTCGAGAGATGCCCAGGAACACAGAGATGCCCTGGAGGGCTTCTCAGGGGCCCCGTGCTCTGCTCAGCCCCACACTCTCAGCCCTCGAACTGCTTCTGGACTCCATACACCCAGGGGAACGTGGCTGGGTATTTCCTGCATCCCCCTGCAGCTCCAGCCAGCGTATTCTAAATTTCTGTGTCTGATGCAAGGTGGAGAAACAACTCAAATGTCAAAGGGAAGAGCCCATGGGGCACTGAGCTGCTGGGCAGGTGGCAGGCTCTTCCTCTGAGCACCAGGGTGATCTGCAGGCCATCCTGGGCTGGGGGGGAGCAGCAGTGATGCCTGTACAGGCTCAGCAAGGCTGGGGGAGAAGGGCTGGGGCATGCTTGGTCCTGCATGGGAGTTGCTGTGAATGGCTCGGCTACCTAGCCCTGTCCCTGGAGGGAGAGTGAGCAAGTGAGAGAAGCTGCTAAATCCTTAGGGGAAGAAGCAGCTGCTGTAACTTTTTTTTTTTTAAGTTAAAGACAAAGGAAGCCTTGGAGAAAAAAAAAAAAGAAAAAAAAGAAAATTACTTTATTTTTCTAAGTGTTAAACTCAGTATTTATGTAATTCTTTAAGGAATAAAAGTTTGGCTCCTGTACAGTTTTAATGGGGTTTGTACCAGGGGG
>WBMY01004888.1:24933-38653 GCA_013397315.1 Donacobius atricapilla | reverse complement strand
GTGCGCTCCGAGATCTGCGCCGGGCGCTCGCGGGCCCAGCGCAGCACCCAGCGCAGGTTGCAGTCGCACGTCAGGTACTCCGTGGCGAAGTCCCTGCGAAGGGATTGGGGTGACGGGGCACCCGCAGGGCTGGGGCACCCGCCAGCCCTGAGACCCCCGGCAGGGCTCCCCCGCCCCGGGCGCTGAAATCCCAGGGCACCAACTCACACGACTTTCAGGGAGGGGAGCTCGTCAAAAACACCGGGCGGGAGGCTGGAGAAGATGTTTCCGGACATGTTCCTGCGGGACAGGAGAGAAGGATGGCATGGAGGGCGCCGGGGAGCTGCCGGGAGAGGGGACACCTCCCAGGCCCCTGGCTGTGTCTGCACACCCCTTCACTCTCAGGAGCCAGGGGACGGGGCCGGCCAGGATGTCCCCAGGGAGCCACTCACAGTCGGAGGAGGTTGGGGAGCCCCTGGAAGACGCTGGCGCTCAGGCAGCCGATGCGGTTGTTGGAGAGGTCCCTGCAAGGTGAGTGGAGGGGCCATCAGGGCCGAGGATGCCCCGCTGCCCCCGTTGTTGTCCCCAGGGCCAGCCCCGGGTGCTCCAAGGGCCAGCCCCGGCACTTACAGCCGCTTCAGCTCGGGCAGGCCGAGGAAGGCGCCTGGCTGGACTGTGCTGATCAGGTTGTTCTTCAGGTCCCTGCGGGGGGACAGGCACAGATCTTGGGGTGTGCTGTGGGGAGCCCCATCTCCGGGAGGCACAGCACAGGGGGCACGAGCGCACCCGTTCCACCTCCAGCCCCCATCCCCTTTCTTGGCCGCCCCTAGGTGCTGCCAACCCCCTGCGAGGGCCTCATGAGCAGTTTTCCGTCCCATTTCCAGGGAAGGCGCGAGGCTCCCCGCTGCTCCCCGCTGTGCCAGCCCCTGGGCACGCTCTGGGTGCCCTCGGAGCACCGGGTGTCCCTGGCACCGGCTGCTGGCACCGGCCCCACGCTGCTGCCGGAACAGCCGTACCCCGGCGGGTTATCTCCTCTGTGCGGGATAAGAACACGGCCCCGGACGGGCTCTGCGGCCCTCGGGAAGCTCGTTTGAGCAATTAGCTTGATTGCAGGCGCACATCTAACCGAGGGCTCGCCTGGCACGGCCCGCGCGGGGCGGCTGCCGGCAGAGAGGGGAGCGCTGGTGGCATCGGCCGCTCTGCCCAGCCCCTGGGACCCGAGGCAGCTTCTGCCGATCACCGGGGCTGTCCGGGAGAGGAAATGGGATCCATATGGATCCGTGTTTATTTATAGCAGCCTCTGGAGCTCGTCGCTGGGTCTCCCCCGCTGCTCTGCCCGCAGCCCTGGGGACTCCCCGTGAGCCACAGCCCCGTGGCCAGAGGCCGGGGTGGGGAGCGGCAGAGCTTCCAGCAGAGCCGGGCTGCGAGGGGCGTCCCGCCGGGGAGGCGAGAGGGCGCTCTCGGGGCTGATGCAGCAGCCGTGCCCACGCCCGCCTTTCCCGGCGCTCCGGACGGACAAATGCTCGTCCCGGCAGTGCGGGCAGGTGCGCGGGCAGGTGTGCACAGGTGAGCGCCGGTGCTGAAGGAACAGCTCCGCTCACCTGCACCGCCCCCAGCACCAGCAGGAGTCCCGCTGCCGACACCCCCCCCCACAAACACCCGTCCTGCAAAGCCCCCGCGGCGTGCCCAGGGAGACCACCGCTGCCAGCCCCCTGTCCCGCCGGGTTTCCCAGGGACTCCCACCCCTCAGAACACCCCCAGCACACCCTGCCAGCCAAAACGCATCCAGGGACAGAACTTGCGGCCCCTGGCTCAGGCCTGGGGGGTCTGGGTGCTGCAGGGACCACCAGCCGGGGATGGGACCCACCGGGGACCGTGCTGGGCCCCCGGGGGTTTGCAGCCAGCCCGGCGCTTGGCCAGCGGCAGCTTTCCTCGCTCAGGCACTTCCTCCCGCAGGCCAGGGCCGGGGAGCTGCTGCTCATTTCCGATCAGGCTCCTCTTTTTCCCAGCTCTGCGCGTTTGCCTTTGCATTTCCTGCGGTGCCGAGCCCCCTCCTCCCCCAGCCCCGCAGGGTGACGCTGCAGGCATGAGAGCCGGCGGTGGCTCAGTGCCCCGTGGGCAAGGGGACGCCCCAGCGCCACAAGTACAGGGGGACCCCAATCCCCACGAGTGCACAGAGACCCCCACTGCAGCAAACCCTGGCCCCAAGGACCTGAGCCAACCGGGTTCACTGCCCGGAGCACGCTGGGGTGAGCCCGCAGCCCCTTGTGCCCCCGCGGCAGCCCGGCACAGACAGACAGATGGACGGACAGAGTCCATCCTTGTCCCTGCTGTCACCCACCGAGCCCCCTCGCATCCCCCCCAGGGGCGTTCCCAAGCAGGGCTCTGCTAATGAGCGCTCCCGGCCGCCGCATACCGTCCCCGCTCAGACTCATTAATCTCATTAGGCCGCTACAAATCACTGGAGATGCCAAGCCAGAGGGGAGGTGGTCCCTGGGGGCACCCCTGACATCCAGGGAATGCGTTTTCCCCATTGTCCGGGGACCCCAAAGCACCCACGGTGGGTAGCCAGGGTGGGCGGGGGCCTTGCCAGCCCCAGGATGGGCAGCGAGGGGCCCCGCAGCCCCCACGGTGTCCCCGCCATGCCAGCACGGGCTCTCCATGGGGCACGTCCGCGCCACGGCCCCAGAGCGACCCGATGAAAACAATTCTGGCTCCTGTCGGGGGCAATCAGGCGCGCTGCGACGCGGCCGGCCGGGGTGGGGGAGTCCTGCCCGCCCGCCCCAGGCCCCCCTGACCCCGTGCCGAGCAGGAGGTGACCCGGGGCAGCTGCTCTCCCGGGATATGGAGACCTTGAGGGGGACCCCAGGCACACGGGGGCTGCAGAGCCGTGGCCCTCCCCAGGTGTGGCCCCCCGGCTGCTCCATGACTCCTTGCCCGTGTCCCACGATCCCTTCCCGTTCACCGGGGTGCAGTGCCAGGGGCAGGAGGTGACCCCACACCTTGACCCACGCTGGGGAGGACTCAGCTACGTGGGATGGCGTCCCCAAGGCGACTGCTTTCCCCTCACCCCAACAGCAGCCCCGTGGGGGTTTCCACGGGAGCCCACACAGCGCAGGAATGCGCGAGACCCTCACAGGGCCACGGCGGGGAACAAAACACCCTCAGTGCCGGTCCCCGTGCCCGCATACCTACAGATCAAACCCATATGGGGGCCATAAATCTCCCCTTCGCGCAGCTCCCTCCATAGAGATGCCTTTCATGGAGAGATAAGAAAGTTGACTTTGTTCGGGGGGACAATGTCGCTTTTCATACCGGCCCTCACGGAGCGCGGCCCCCCCGCCCCGCTGCAGCTCCCGGGGTCCCTGGGATGCCCGTGGGTGCCGGTGGCAAATTCGGCGCTGCAGTGCTGGTCCCGCTGCGGCACAGCAGGAGCAGGAGGCGAGTGATGGTGCAGCCACCCAGCATGGGAGCCCAGCCTGCATCCCACCGCCCCCCGCCCTCCGGCCCGACCCCCACTCACAGCTTCTCCAGAGCCCGCAGCCCGAAGAAGGAGCCGTTCTCCAGCACCGTGATCTTGTTGTTGCTCAGCAGCCTGCGGGAAGAGCAGAGGGAGAGGGGCAGCCCCGTTACCCCACCTGCCGCAGCCCCCCAGCCATGCCCGGCTGACNAGAGGGGGCTCTCGGGGCTGATGCAGCAGCGTGCCCACGCCCGCCTTTCCCGGCGCTCCGGACGGACAAATGCTCGTCCCGGCAGTGCGGGCAGGTGCGCGGGCAGGTGTGCACAGGTGAGCGCCGGTGCTGAAGGAACAGCTCCGCTCACCTGCACCGCCCCCAGCACCAGCAGGAGTCCCGCTGCCGACACCCCCCCCACAAACACCCGTCCTGCAAAGCCCCCGCGGCGTGCCCAGGGAGACCACCGCTGCCAGCCCCCTGTCCCGCCGGGTTTCCCAGGGACTCCCGCCCCTCTGAACACCCCCAGCACACCCTGCCAGCCAAAACGCATCCAGGGACAGAACTTGCGGCCCCTGGCTCAGGCCTGGGGGGTCTGGGTGCTGCAGGGACCACCAGCCGGGGATGGGACCCACCGGGGACCGTGCTGGGCCCCCGGGGGTTTGCAGCCAGCCCGGCGCTTGGCCAGCGGCAGCTTTCCTCGCTCAGGCACTTCCTCCCGCAGGCCAGGGCCGGGGAGCTGCTGCTCATTTCCGATCAGGCTCCTCTTTTTCCCAGCTCTGCGCGTTTGCCTTTGCATTTCCTGCGGTGCCGAGCCCCCTCCTCCCCCAGCCCCGCAGGGTGACGCTGCAGGCATGAGAGCCGGCGGTGGCTCAGTGCCCCGTGGGCAAGGGGACGCCCCAGCGCCACAAGTACAGGGGGACCCCAATCCCCACGAGTGCACAGAGACCCCCACTGCAGCAAACCCTGGCCCCAAGGACCTGAGCCAACCGGGTTCACTGCGCGGAGCACGCTGGGGTGAGCCCGCAGCCCCTTGTGCCCCCGCGGCAGCCCGGCACAGACAGACAGATGGACGGACAGAGTCCATCCTTGTCCCTGCTGTCACCCACCGAGCCCCCTCGCATCCCCCCCGGGGCCGTTCCCAAGCAGGGCTCTGCTAATGAGCGCTCCCGGCCGCCGCATACCGTCCCCGCTCAGACTCATTAATCTCATTAGGCCGCTACAAATCACTGGAGATGCCAAGCCAGAGGGGAGGTGGTCCCTGGGGGCACCCCTGACATCCAGGGAATGCGTTTTCCCCATTGTCCGGGGACCCCAAAGCACCCACGGTGGGTAGCCAGGGTGGGCGGGGGCCTTGCCAGCCCCAGGATGGGCAGCGAGGGGCCCCGCAGCCCCCACGGTGTCCCCGCCATGCCAGCACGGGCTCTCCATGGGGCACGTCCGCGCCACGGCCCCAGAGCGACCCGATGAAAACAATTCTGGCTCCTGTCGGGGGCAATCAGGCGCGCTGCGACGCGGCCGGCCGGGGTGGGGGAGTCCTGCCCGCCCGCCCCAGGCCCCCCTGACCCCGTGCCGAGCAGGAGGTGACCCGGGGCAGCTGCTCTCCCGGGATATGGAGACCTTGAGGGGGACCCCAGGCACACGGGGGCTGCAGAGGCGTGGCCCTCCCCAGGTGTGGCCCCCCGGCTGCTCCATGACTCCTTGCCCGTGTCCCACGATCCCTTCCCCTTCACCGGGGTGCAGTGCCAGGGGCAGGAGGTGACCCCACACCTTGACCCACGCTGGGGAGGACTCAGCTACGTGGGATGGCGTCCCCAAGGCGACTGCTTTCCCCTCACCCCAACAGCAGCCCCGTGGGGGTTTCCACGGGAGCCCACACAGCGCAGGAATGCGCGAGACCCTCACAGGGCCACGGCGGGGAACAAAACACCCTCAGTGCCGGTCCCCGTGCCCGCATACCTACAGATCAAACCCATATGGGGGCCATAAATCTCCCCTTCGCGCAGCTCCCTCCATAGAGATGCCTTTCATGGAGAGATAAGAAAGTTGACTTTGTTCGGGGGGACAATGTCGCTTTTCATACCGGCCCTCACGGAGCGCGGCCCCCCCGCCCCGCTGCAGCTCCCGGGGTCCCTGGGATGCCCGTGGGTGCCGGTGGCAAATTCGGCGCTGCAGTGCTGGTCCCGCTGCGGCACAGCAGGAGCAGGAGGCGAGTGATGGTGCAGCCACCCAGCATGGGAGCCCAGCCTGCATCCCACCGCCCCCCGCCCTCCGGCCCGACCCCCACTCACAGCTTCTCCAGAGCCCGCAGCCCGAAGAAGGAGCCGTTCTCCAGCACCGTGATCTTGTTGTTGCTCAGCAGCCTGCGGGAAGAGCAGGGGGAGAGGGGCAGCCCCGTTACCCCACCTGCCGCAGCCCCCCAGCCATGCCCGGCTGACCCAGGAGCTGGCGGGGAGTGAGGACAGGCAGAGCCCCCCGAGGAGCCACGGCCGTGCCGTGCGCTGTGCTGGGGGCCGCGGAGAGCTCCGGGGACAGGCTTGCCTGGCCAGGTGGGCGCACGGAATGCAGCGGCCACGCTGGGATGCAGAAGCCGTGTTGGGATGCTCCACACGGTCCACATGCCATGGACCACTCGGACTGACTGTTGTGGGGTCCCCGTGCCGGCTCCTGGGGCATCACCTCGGTGCGAAGTTACACGTGCAGGAGGTGACCCCCACCCCAGCACCAGGAGGGCCCTCCCAGCTCCCGGTGGTCACGGCATCGTGGCTTTCCTAGGAGCCTCCCAGCAGTGACATTTCATCCCCAAATAAACAGCTTTGCTGACCGAAGGGCCCCTTGCGGGGTGACGGGAGTGGACGGAGGGCACCAGCACCCGACGATTCAGCCAGGAGCTCATTAAAGCTCGTCAGCGCAATTAGCAGTGCCAGAGCCGGCTCTCGGGACCAGCGCTGCCTCCCCAGAACTCCCGGGCGGCCGCGTGGGCACCGGCGACGCCAGCGCCGGCAAAGCGACCCCGAGACGGAGCGGGACAGGCGGCAGCCGGGCCGNCGGCCGGCGGGGAGCGGAAACGTCCGGCGGCCCCGAGAGCTGCAAATTGCTTCCACACGGCGGCCGGAGCTGCCGCGGCCGGGGCCGTGCCTGACCCTCTCCTCCCCGCCGGGACCGCTCTCCTGCAGGGCTCGGCTCGCCCCGGCAGCGAGCACCGGCACCGGCTCGGCCCGGGACCCTGCCCAGAGCCCGGCACAGCTTCCAGGGACGTTTNGACGGGAGTGGACGGAGGGCACCAGCACCCGACGATTCAGCCAGGAGCTCATTAAAGCTCGTCAGCGCAATTAGCAGTGCCAGAGCCGGCTCTCGGGACCAGCGCTGCCTCCCCAGAACTCCCGGGCGGCCGCGTGGGCACCGGCGACGCCAGCGCCGGCAAAGCGACCCCGAGACGGAGCGGGACAGGCGGCAGCCGGGCCGGGGGGGATCCTGGAGCCCTGGCCGGGGGGAGCCGCGGCATGAAGGGGCTCATTGAGCGCCGGGCCGGGGCTGTTTACACACGGGCTGAATGGGCGCAGTGTGCTGCAGCCCGGCCCCTCCGGACGCGCTGCCCGCGGAGCCGCCGCCACNCCCCCAGCCCACGGCGAGCCCCAGTTCCCCGCCTCGGCATCGGTGGGGGCTGTTGCTCAAGGCCGTGCTGTCCCCAAGGGCTCCGAGAGTTTTCCATTCCAGCGGCGGGAGATTTCCCAACAGAAGGCGCGGGCTGTGCCAGGGATGCGGCCACGCTCGGGCGTGGCGGCAGAACCGGAGCTCCAGACCCGCCCCCGCCCTCGGCTGAGCCCCGGGGATGCTCGCTCGGACCCCCGGGACCGTCTGCACCTCTGCCATAACACCACAACTCCCGCCTGGAAAGGCAACGCTACTGACTTCCCACAGGATGGGCTGCCCCTGCGATCTGCACCCCGCGGCCGAGGGCAAAGGCACCCCCGGAGCCCTCCAGGAAAAGGCGGGACCCCCGCACGGCTCAGGGCACCCTGAGCTGCAGGTGCTGCCCGCGTCTGTCCTTCCCCAAGGAGAAGAGATCCGTGACTAAAAGGAGGGGGTGGCACGAAAAGACTGTGCTGACAGTGACAGTTTGCCCCAAATTTTATTCCCAGTAAAACTTTTCCTGGGTAGGGATCCTGGCTCCTTTCTTCCCTGTCCCGCAGAAGCCATCTGGGTCTCACTCCCCAGTCACAACCCACATCCTCCAACAGGGGTTTGTTTTGTTTTCTCTAGTTCCATGGATATTACGTTCCAAATTGTTTTCTGTTTGGGTTTTTTGGTTTGTATTCTTTTTTTTTTTCCCCAGGAAGTTCTCATCAGGCTCCACAGCACTTTCCATTCCCACATGTCCAGGGGCAGCAGAGCCCTGTGTGGCTCCTTGGCCCTGTCCCCTCGCAGGATATTACCTGAGAAGCCCCCAAATACAGTGGGACCGGTGTGCCCCCGAGGCCCCCCCGATCCAGCCCAGGGGGCAGCAGCCCCTGAGCCACACGGGGGCCCGGCTGTCGGCATGTGGGGACGGACCCGGAGCCCCCCCTGCATTTCCAGCTCCGGGAGCAGCCCTGGGAGGAGGGATCAGCTGGGGGAAGGGGGTGCAGGGCCGCCAGCCATCCCAGAGCCCCCCGCTCACCCAGGCCCAGCTGCTGTCGGTGGGCTGGGAGATGCAGGCAGGGGTAGAAGTGGTTTCCCACATGCTCACCGAGGTCTGGGCGGGCAGAGGGGACCCGGTGCCCTCCCATCCCACCCATCTGCAGGCTTGGCAGGCCACGGAAACAGAGCCGCGGCCTTTGGAGCTGCTGCTCATCTCCCAGCTCAGGCTGGGACCCCTCAGCTCGCTCCTGGAGGCAGGGCCGGGGTTCCCTCTCATCCCCAGGCCGCCGTGCCCGTGCACTTCAGACTCCTCCTGGAACGGCTCCTTCGTCCTGCCCGCGGCCCTGAGACCCCCGGGCCGCCCGGAGCGTGGGTGAGCGGGGGGCTCCTGCCGGGGACAGCCCCGCCACGGGGACAGTCATCGGCTAATTGAGCGGCGGCTGGAAAAGTCCCTCCGGACAATGCGGGGATTAAGGCCTGGAGCATGGAGTCAAACGGAAACGATGGGGGATGCGCGGCGGGGATGGGGCGGGGAGCCCCAAGGAGCATCCTCCCCTCCCGGGGCATCCAGGCCTGGAAGGGGTGCAGCATCCCTGCCCCAATCCCCCCCGGCGCCAGGGCTGTGGGGCTTGGAGCCCGCGAGGCTGCCGACAGAGATACAGATCCCTTCTTCTTCTTCTCTTCTTTTTTTCATCTCGAAAAAGAGGAGCCAAAAGTGAAAAAAACAAGATTGTTTTTTCAAGCGTGCTGGAATCCACTTGGATAAATAACAGCTCCAGAAACTGGGCTGCTGAAACAATAAACTTCCTCTGGACCCAACCAAAAAAGGACGTGGGGAGACGGTGGCTCCCCGGCCCGGGCGGGGGTTCCTGGGGGGCCGCGGAGGGGGCGGGGGCCGGCCCGGCTCTGCTCTCCAAGTGCATTAATTCAAAGCATATGCCGGCAGCAGATACGGCACAGGCTGCGCTGCTCTGCACAGGGATTTCGGGACGAGGAAAGAGGGGCCCCGGGGCTGGCCAGAGGTGCTGAAGGCTCTGGCAATGAGAAAGGCTCTGGGAGCGCAGGGGGAGGCGCACAGCAACCTAGAGGGACCCCACGGAATCCCAGGGGGACTCTGCAGCATCCCAGAGGGTCCCCGCGACATCCCGGGGGGGATCCCACCTTCCAGCAAGGACCCCACAGCTCCCAGGAGGAACCTTGCACCCCAGAGGGGACCCCACAGCGCCCAAGCCAGCGGGGCTGGAGAGCCCCAGGCCCGGGGGATGCCCCCCTCCCTGCTTTGTTTGGGTGCTCGGGGGCTCTTCCCCTCCCTGAGCCGTGCCTGGGCGTTTCCTCCAGCCTCGCGTCACGCCGGGCTATTTCGGATGGTGAAAATTATTGTTCCAACCCTCGGCTTTTGTTAGCACAGGAAAAATAAGCCCCGGAGAGAGGGCGAAGCCTCCAGAGCCAGCCTGGGCCGGGATGCTCCGACGCACCGGGCAGCACCACGACCTGCAGCCCCTGGAAAACCCAAACCTGATGAGGCTGCAGCCCAATAAACAACAAATAAAAAGCTGAAGAAGGCTTGAGAAAGAAACCATCTGCAGGGCCCAGGATAGAGCGGCCTTGGCGCGGGGAGTTCAAGTAGAACTGGAAATTGGTCATAAGTCAAAGCCCTCTATTCCCTGCAGACAATCTGTAATTTCAGTGCAATCAAGCTGTGCACATAAATGAGGCCTGTGCTGGGATTCCACATCTGGAAGAGGTTTGGGCTCCCGCCCGTGTGACAGCGGGGCTGGCCGAGCCTCTCCAGCTCTCGTTAGGGGTATGGCGCTTTTTCCATCGGGCGATTAGCACGGGGTCAGCTGGGGGGATTAAAGCCTTGTTAATCCCTGTCTGCAGCGCCCCGGCACCTCAGCCACGCTGCCGGGACGCCCCGAGAGGTGCCAAATCCCCCCGTCCTGACTGGAGCTGCATGTGGGGCTGGGGCCACACTGCCCTAGGCTGCACCGCTGCCAGCCCTGCCAAAAGAGCCAGGAGACCTCCCCAGGGCCACGAGACAGAGCAGGGGGACAACCCAAGGCACCGAGGCTGGCACCCCTCCTTCCTCCCTGCAGGGAGCTGGGCACGGGAATAACCTGGGGTGGCTGTTGGAGAGCGCGCACCACGAAACCTCTGCTGGGGCTGCAGGGGATGCGTGAGCATCACCCCCCTCGGCAGAGCCACAGCCGTCCCTGGAGACCCCTGGGACGTCACCGACGTCCCCTGGGACACTGGGACCACGGCCGAGCCCAGCAGTGGCTGCAGGGCAGGTCCTCGGGGCCGCGGGCATCCCTCACCCCTCGTCCTTTGTCCCTCACCCCCACCTGCCTGGCCGGGGGTGATGCCAGCGCGTTTCTCAGGCGCGGGGGGTAAATGCGCAGCAGCTGCCGCGGAGGCAGCGCAGGATTCCTCAGCGCAGGCCTGATAATTCAAGATAAATAAAGCAAGAGTGTGGGAAAAAGCCAAATGAGAGGCGGGATGAGGGACCCACAGGGTGACAGACCTCCTCCAGCCACTGCAGCTTCTCTGGCCGCCCGCCTGTCCCCAGCCTGCCTGGACAGCTGGACCTGCGGCTGGGCCAGGGTCCCTCCCGCGCTGGCGGCTGCTGGGAAGAGCCTCCCCCGTGCTCAGCACTCAGGCACTCCTGAATCCAGGCTGGACCGGATGAGCGCTGGAACACAGCTCTGCTTGGAAGCGTTACTGCCCCAAACACATTTCCTGCAGCAGGGGTGACAGCAGTGCTGAGCACCCTGGGGACAGAGGGGACCTGGCACCCTGGGGACAGAGGGGACCTGGGCACCCCAGGGCACAGAGGGGACCTGGGCACCCCGGGGCACAGAGGGGACCTGGGCACCCCAGGGCACAGAGGGGACCTGAGCACCCTGGGGACAGAGGGGACCTGAGCACCCTGGGGACAGAGGGGACCTGAGCACCCCGGGGACAGAGGGGACCTGAGCACCCCGGGGCATGTGTAGGAGCCCTGCTCAGACCCAGCTCGTCCACGGAATTCAAGATTTGGCTGTCCCCAGCAGGATGTCCCCGAGGCACGTGCAGCCCTTGCCACACGCCTGGGCCCCTCCACTCCCTGCCCGCACCCCAGTGGCTCCAGGAGACGCTCCCAAAGTCGGAGCCTCTGGTTTTGATTGTTCCATCTGGAAAGGGTTTGGAATAAATCATGTTTACTGCACGAGAGCAGAGCCAGGGTCACTGCATATTTGTAGGTTTCTGCCTACGCCTGTAGGTTTCATGTCACGTTTTAGTGGGATCGTGTAATGCCCTAATGCCTCTGCACGGTCATCCCGGCCCCTCCGAGGGAGCCCTCGGCACAGGCAGCACCGACCCTGCTGGGAGCAGCTGGGGAGGGCACTGGGGCAGCCACGGGGTGTGGGATGGGATGCTCTTCCCAAATACAAACTGACAAAGGACTAAACGTCCCCATGAGCGTCTGCGAGGGGCTGACACGCAAGGAAGGGCCACAAGAGGAAAGACACGAGGAACAAAGCTCACAAGTGTGATGGAGAGCCCAGCGGTGATCTGCCCGAGGCCCCCCAGTGCGGCCCACCGAGGGAAGCCCAGGGCACCCATCCGTGCTGCTGTTCTGGGACAATTTCTGCTTTTAAAGTGGCCGTGGCACTCAGCCCCTGCCCATGGCACCGTCCTGCAGCAGCGGCGCGTCCGTGGCCACGCTCCGCAGGGGGACAGCGGTGCCAGAGGAGCCACCTTGGCTGCCACCATCAGCCCAAAGCCAGGGCCCCGTGCAGCCAGCGGCTCCCGGGAAACCAGAGCAACGGCAGCACCCCGCACGGGGCCGGGCAGGTGAGGGCAGACAGCACCAGGCGGCCCCCGAACCCTGCAGAGCCCAGCCCAGCCCACCCGAGCGGGGCACGGTGGGAGCCGTGACCACGGGCGGGCAGCACAGCCGCCCTGACGGGACAAGCCCCGGGGGGAAAGCGACGCTCCCGCAGCCGCAGTGCTGCCAGCCCAGCCTCCAATCCAGATTTTAATTCAAACATCTCCTCTGGAGTTATAAATAAACCCTGCAGCGAGCAGCACACGGCTGCCAGCTCCAGCCGAGCCCCAAGCCCCGGCACGGGGGCCGCGAGGCAGAGGAGCCTTTCCGGATCCAGCAGCAGCTTCAGAACCTCTGCACCAACCCCAAAGCCACTGGCCGCTCCTGCTGGCTCCTCAGTAAATATTTCCAGGGACAGCGGTCACTTTCAAACAAAAACACGTTCCCCAGCGCGCAGAGCCGCTGCGGAGGGAAGCAGGAGAAGGAAAGGAGTCCGTTTCCTGGATTTCCAGCTCACGTCCACGCCAGCCCCGCTCTGCCGCCGCGCCGTGGGGACAGCGGGCTCCCCTCGGCAGCCCGGAGCCACGGCACCCCTTAAACGCGATTTAAACCGCGCTACGCGGCACCGAGCGACGCTTTCGCTGGCGCAGAGTCGCTTACGGAGAGGAAAAAGTAACTTCATCGCGCTCCCGACCCCGCGGGGCTTCACGCCCCGTCCCCGTGTCCCCGGTTCCCGAGTCCCCGCCAGCATCTGCCCGGCCCGGGGCGATGCGGGGCTTCTCCGGAGCGCGGAGACGGCTCGGGGCGGCCCAGCGAGGGCTCCGGTGCCGCTCACGGTGCCCCGGGGCAGCAGCGCTGCGGCGGCGCCGGGCAGGAGGGAGATGCCCGGGGGTAGGAGGGGATGCCCGGGGCCGGCAGCGACGCCCGGGACGCCGCCGGTGGCGGTACTCACAGCGTGACGGTGCCGTCGGGCAGCAGGCGCGGCTCGGGCGGNGCCAGCGGGGCCCCGCTGCCGCCGCCCGGCTGTGACCCCGCGGGGCGGGGGCGGTGGCACACAGCCGGGCCCGGCAGATCCTCTGCACACGGCGGTTCTGCGCTGTCCCGGTGCCTGTGGCACCCCCGGCCCCCGCGCCGTGCGGGAGCTCCCCGCACAATCTCACACGGTGCGCTCCGTGGTCACGCTGCTCTGTCCCCTCCCGGGCTCCGCTCTGCAGTTAACGCTCGTCCCTCTTGGCTCCCCTGTTTGCTTCACTGCTTTTCACACCAAGTTCAATATTTTCCTTCCCGCTCCCCCCTCCCACGTCCCCGCTGCCCTCTCGTCCGCCCGGGGCTCGGCTTCTCCGAGGCCACGGCTCGCTGCAGCATCAAATCAAAGAGGATCAAAAGCCGGCAATGAAGTCTGCAGGATCCCGCGCCAGGGAGCGGAGGAAAAGGGTCATGGAAGGACGACAAGACGACGCTGGGAATGCGGTTTCTCCCCGGGACCAATATTTGCTGGAGGGGAAAAGAAATTTACTCCTCTCTGCAAATAAATAGACCCCGCGGCGGCAGTGGGCGCCGGGGAGCGGAGGCGCTGCTCAGCTCGCTCTCCGGCTGCTCCCAGCTGTGCTTTTGGTTGGGGGCACAAGGGCCGGGCTCCCGCAGAGCTCCCGGCCCGGGCACTCGCTGCCTCCACCCAGGCAGGGACAAGGGCTGCGGCCCCAAGGCTCTTCCGTGGCCAAGCACTCACCCCCCAGACCTCCCACCTCGGCACCGGGGGTCGGCTGTGGGACCCCGGAGCTCTGCAGACCGGCATCATCCTGCTAGTGAAAAAGACAATGAGATGTCCCCACGTATTTCCGTCTTTTTTTTTTTTTTC
>WBMY01004888.1:4941-17325 GCA_013397315.1 Donacobius atricapilla | reverse complement strand
GGTGCCCGGCCGGGGCTGCCCCGCTTGTCCCCTTCCCTGGATTTGGGGACAAATCCCAGTCATTCCGTGCGCTGAGTAACAGGAGCGAGCGCCGCCACCCAGCCCGCCCGACTGTTCCAGTCCCGACCACCCTCCAGGCCCGCCCCCCAAAATTGGGTTGTTATCCCTGCGTGAGGAGCCGTCTCCCAAGGGTGTGAATTTCAATTACTGCGGGGAAAAAAGGCGGCACAAAAACAAGGCAGGGAGCCGTGCTTGTCCTGCAGGCCCAGTGTGAGGTGTGGGGAGTGTGGGGGGCCAGGGCAATGCTCGCCTTTATGGGGGAACTCCCGGGGAGGAAGGGGAAACCGCCGCCTGGAACCCATTAACTCAAATATTTGTCTTAATGTGCAGAACCTCGCTGTCCCTCTGCAGATTCAGTGTTTACACAGCTGGGCAAAAACACCCAGAAGGTTCCTGCCCTTTGTCTGGTAAAACACGACAAGGATTTTCTGCAGACTTTACTCAATCCGAGGAGGCGTTTGCTGCTCCAGGCTGGTTCCGGCGTGTTTTGCTCATTCCGTGGCGAAGCAGGGGCTGACAGACGCGGGGTTCCTTGGACACGGACACCTCTGAGCCTCCTTCTTCCCCTTTCCTTGTCCTCACTGGACAGGGAGAAGCAGGGGCACAGCACCGACCCCAGCGCCCCACAGCTCCCCACTCCCACCCCGCCGTTCCCTCTGGAAAATCCAGCCCTGCAAATACATCTACACCTGGTATTAAAGTTCATCCACAAACCCCGGCACTGGAGCTGGAAGATTCTAAAATTGAAGGCCATTTTATTGTCATAGCAAATACCAAAATAAAAAGGCTTTGAATTCAGTACGTAAGAAGGTCAAAGACTGCACTGGCAGAGCATTTCCACGCTCCCAGGTATCAGCGGTGCCACAAACCTCTGTTCCCTTTGCTACAGAGTGGGTTTAAAGTTCAGATCTTCATCTCAAGACTAGAGAAACAGGACAACCTGCCTGTTAAAGAGACAGAGGGAATAAAGGTTTACATGGAGAGACAGATCCACTCCGGACAATTCAGGACATTTCAGAGTGAAGAAACCTGAATGAAGACACAATGACAGGTATCGGCTTGTGACGACTGATACACTCTCAACTTTGCTTTTGCTTTTTTACTCTTAGTACAATTTAACTAAATTACATTAATACTTCAGCAGTCATGGTTTTAATTAAAAAAAAATCATTAAGAGCTCTTTACCCCAAGCTACTGTCTTGCTGTGAAATCACACATAAAAAAAAGCCTTTATAATACCACTTTGGCTTAGTTGGGTCTTTTCATTAGTGAAAAATACTTGTGTAAAAGGATGTGTTAGTTGCTGATGGAAACCTCGAGCACGAACGTAGAACAATCTCAAACGAGCTCATCCCCATGGCTAAACTTCGGCTATTCCCTGTTATAATCTACCTGCACAGGTCTGTTTATGAGTCAGGAACATCACAACTTCCCTGGGGATGTTTGGTCTGATCTAGGTCTGGAGATGGGACTTCCCTTAGCTCCTATTTCCCAAGAAATACAAAGAGGATGCGACTTTTCTGCAGCAGAAACCGATGCTTAATTTCTATTTTGCATTTTCAAGCATCAACAGGGAAGAGAAAATTGCTGTAAAAACCCTGCAGCCAGCAGCTGAGATTCATCTGAGCTCTCTTAGAGCAACACAGACTGAGGAGGGTGTAAACACTGAAGGGTGAGACCAGGGGCACTGCGGAGCAACAATTTGGGGCACCAGAGCACTGGCATCACCTCAGAAGAGGATACTGGCCTCAGATGGCAGCAGCTGCTCATCACCAGGCTCTGCTGCCAAATGCAGGTGGATTATGTAGGGAAAGAAAAATGCGCTCTCTAGGCCTGAACTTTTATCCTCGAATTTTGCATGTCTGGAAAACAAAGCCCCGTTCCCTCCTTGCGTCTGGGGTGTGAGAACTGAGCAGCTCCCTGGAGGGGAAGGTACATTCTGGTACTTCGCTCTGACAGAAAAAGGGGAATCCACCTCTGCATAGCTCAGGCAGAACTGCTCTTCTCTGCCCCGCGACCTTTCAGGTCAGTACTTCAGTGCAAAATCTTCCTTCCTCGAGGTCCATTCAGCCCCAGTCCCACGGGAGCTCAGGTCTGCTCACTTCAGCTCACCTGAAGGTCCTTTTTCAGTCAGACACTGTAAACACTGAGATCCAGTTGCTCCCCCAGAGCAGATAACCAGCTGAAAAACTGTCTGGTCACTCCAGCAGCTGCTCCCCAGCAAGGCCTTTTTAAAGCCAGGGTCCCTGAGACAGAAATTCTTTCCTCTCTGGTTTTCTACGACAATTTTCATCGTTTCACTGAAAATCCCACCCAGCTCTGCACTCCAGGACGCTGCCCACGCCCTCCCCCAGCAGCTGAACTGCTGGGAAAACTCTCCTGTGCCCTACAGAAACACGACAAATGGCAAACAAAGCGGAGTTAGGACATAGACAATGAAGAGTTTGGGTCACTCCCTGCGTGACGTGGTCTAAGGCTTCGATCCCCGCCGTGAGTGGGACCCTGCAGGATTCCAGCTGAGCCTCTGTCCCTCACGGGGTCACCTCCGTTGGGCTCAGCAGCCTCCTGCCACCGGCCCCAGCCTCCAGCAGCCACTCGTAGTGTACAAAATCTAGCACCTTATTTTCAGAGGGGATTGAAATAAAGTACTTGGAATTTTCAGTAAGAAAAAAACCCAAAACAAGATGTAGCAGCAATTCCCCTCCCTCCAAAACCTCAACACTTCTTTACCTGCAACTGCTATGAATCACCTCAATCCCAAACTAGGCTCTCACCCAGCCGATAGCCCCGACAGCCTCTCCCAAATCTTTGGTCTGGGTGACCAAGAGCTGGGGAGGTGCAGCTACAGAACACAGCTGGAGCTTAGAAATTACCAGAAAACCCACCCCACAAACACCAAAGTCCTCGTGGCTAATTGTCATACAAAAGATTGAAAGGATTAAATCTGATTCATCTCTTTCAGCACGGGAAAGGGGGAAAACGAAAAGGAATTTCCCAGTTCATAATTTTTTGCTATAAAATGAATAGAAATCTTTCTTTTCAGTTGATGTTATGAAGTAGTTTTGTGTCCTCGCTGGTTCCTGCCCCATCCTCCTCTTGGATTCCTTCTGCCAGTCCCTCTGCAGATTTGGTCTGGCTCCCTGCAGAGTCCATGAACATGTTGGGAATATCTTTGCCGAAGTAGATCTTGCTGTTGGCTGCGATTGCCTTGTACTTCATCAGCTGCAAGTACTCAGGAGTTAACTTGAGCTGCACGGAGAGAAAACGGGTCACAACAGCTCGGCTTCGGGAAAAGGGAAATTCCTGCCATGAGCACACGAGGCACATACTTTCCCCAAGGCCAGCAGGCATGGCCAGCCCTCCACAGGGAAAACAAGGAGTGCCCAGAGCCAGGCTCTCCCTCAGCAGGGCTGAGGGCAGCTCTAAATCCCAGTGACCAAATGGCAGAATGAAAAGTGACGGGAGCAGCTGGGGAAACGCTCAATCCCAACGCGATGGGGATGCTCAAGAGCACATCCCTCACTGCAGCCCTTGCAACCAGAGCTCCCGAGGAGGGGAATATCCCTGGCTCCTTTCCAGGGAGCAGATCCAGGACTGAGTCTGGGCGAGAGGAGCCCATTCCTCCAGGATAATTATCCTCCAGGATAAGGACATTGCAACAGAGAGGACAGAACAACTGGCACAAAACCTGGGCACAAACACCCCGGCCCTCTGCCCCTTCTCCCTTCCTGCTGGGATGTCCTGGCAACCTGCTGTAGGCAGGGACACACCTGGCAATTCTATCCATGTGATTTTTCTGTTTCCAGGTGGCATTTTTTGTTGTTTTTACTTCTGCAGTACCGAGGCTCTTCCAGGGTGTCTGAGATCTGCTCCATTTGCTCTTTCCCTGCCCTGGGGTTTATTCCACCCCTGCCTGTCACCCTGGAGATCTCCCTGCTCTGACTGCCTGCCAGCTTGAGACTGGAACGAAACCACATTTCTCATCACAACGGCGTGAAAAGGCAGCACTGAAAGCGATATTCCACAGGGAGCCGTGGCCCTGTGAGCACCTGGCAGAGCAGAGATTTCCCATACCCTGACACTGATCTGTCCAGAGAACAAAATGAACTCGCAAGTAAGGATCTAATTGTTGACTAATTGTTTCAGATTAAAGCTTTGCTGAGAGGAGATGGCCTTTTTCTGCTTTTTGACTTAAGCAATTATCACTGCCTGCTCTTGTGCTGAGCATTTCCCTGCAGCCTGGCGCTCTGAGGCACCACAAAGGACAGCACAGTACCTTGTTGGCCTCGGCCACCTTCATCGCAGTGTAGCACTCGGCGTCAGCTCTCGCCTTCTCTCGTGCAAGAAATGCAGCATCTGGAAGCAAACACATGCTCCGAGTCACATCTGTACTTCAGCCACGTTAGCACCGTCTGCAGCTGGTAACACTTCGGAAAATGGCCAGTGCCACATCTAAACTACACAGGACACAAGCAAGGGAGGAGGGAACAAAGCGGGAAAGCCAGGAATGGGGGCTCAATTCACAGCTAAATGGCTGCAGGACGAGAGCATTAATAAGTAAATTGCATCTGCAACTGCAGAGCTCAAAGGACTTCACAAACATCAGGGTTTGATTATCCCATCACGTGGGGAGTTCAGCCTTTCTTCTCGAGCCAGGACTGACTCCCGTGCTGAAAGGCAGCAACTGCTCTCCTGCAGACGTGGGATTTACCCCCAGCCTCTGCCCAGGACTCCAGAACAGCCTGAGCAGCCCTGCAGATGAGCTCTGCGCCCGCGGATGTGATTCCCAGATGGGCTGTGGGAGGCACAGATGAAGGTTCTGGCATGCAGAGCAGGGGATTTTAGCCTTTACAGGCTCTGCCCCAGCACAGATGCTGGAGAGCTTTTCTCTGCTGCATCAACAATTGCTCCAAGGCTCTGATTCTGTGGATACTGAAATTCCTGACTCCTGGCAGAGACACTTAAGGAAAGGAACACTTCTCCTTTCTGTACTGCACTCCTTTTCCCCCTCTGCCTCTGTATCCATCCAGGGGTTCAGGATAAAATGAGTGGAATCCTGCCCATCTCCTGCCATTCCTCCTAAGGCATGGAGCCACACAACTGCAACACGTCAGCCTGGGGCTGAGAGCTGCCTAAACCATTTGTTTACTTCCCCCAGCAGGGAGCCCTGTGAGCTGCTGCACTGAAAAGATCCTGTAAACAGCTGGATGGTCTGGCCCACAGCTTCCTGTCCTGGCTAAAAGGACAGGCTGGTCCCAGTCAGAGACACCGGGGAAAAAAGGAGGAGGCAGGAATCCTCTGCCAGCACAGACCCAGACCGAGGGCTGACACCGTTGTAAGAAATAAAACCCATTGTATTTCTGCAAAGAACTCCTTAATGAGAAGCTGCTGATCTGTAAAACTCTTAATTGGCTCCTCAGTGGCTTCTGCAAAGCTTGTCAGGGCCTCTGATGAATGTAAGGGGGAAAAGGGCCTTGCCACTCCCCAGCTGGAACTGCAGAGCCCTCTCCAGAGCTTCTTTGGCAAAGCATTGTATCAGAGGCGCGAGGGAACATCTGAAGTTCAAACTCCGACAAAGATCACCTTGAGAAAGGGAGTTTCAAGAAGCACAGCCTCCAAAGAAATTCCTGCTCCTGCCTCTGGTCAAGAACTTCACCCCAGTGAACGTCAGCCTGGACTGAAGAACAGTCAACACACACTTCAAGAACTCCCCGGTGAACGGCTTCAGGATCTACTTACTGGAAAGTTCATCCCCCACTCACCTTCAATCTCTGAAATTCGCTTCTCTGTTTCCTTTTCCATCACTTTCTGTCCATAAGTTATTTCAGCAACTTGTGCAATCTTTTCTGCCTCTGAAATGAGAACGAGAACACACCCACACTGTCATCACACATCTTCCTAACGCCAGAAGCAGCCCCACCCTGGAAAATCCTCACTCATCACCCACTTCAGGTGGAAATGAACAGTGGGAAGAATTTCCAGCCTGCAGAAAACAAAGCTGGAACCCACCTGGAAAACTCCCGAGTTTCTCTGGGCAAGTTTCAGACCAAAGAAGGTCCCAGAGTGAACCAGGTGCACACCCCTCCCTCCCTGGGGTCTCTTTGCTGCCTGTCCCCCCGTTCCCTCTCCCAGCCCGGGCACACAGACCGATCAGGGCTTTCTTCCTCTCCGTCTCTGCCTCCTTCTCCACCACCTTCTGCTTCTGCGCCGCAATCAGCAGCTTTGTCTTCTCACTCTCCCTGGGGAGCAGGAAAAACCAGGTAAAACCAGGAGCTCACTGGGGTGGGACTCACACCACATCCCCAGAAGGAGCTGCTGGCTCTTCCCTCCTTCCAGCAGCTGTCCAGGGCGGGTGGGATCAGCACTGTCAGGGCAGGTACCTGCACAGAGCTTTTTGCCTGACTCAAAGCATTCTTTCCTCCCCTCCAGTGCAGGAAGATTTTCCCTGTGAAACAGTCCCTGCAGGCTGCCCTGGTGCCTTTTCTATCTTACTGGTTTTTACTTACATTCGTGAGTTTTTCAAGTGTGAACATAAACCAAAACTCTGCTCCTGCCCCCAATCAGGAAAGGGATCCTGGAACTGAATCTCTCTCAACACATCCTGCTGTATTCATGGCAACAGAACCCAGGCTGATTTGGGGCCTCTGGCCGTGACCACCCCACACAGGATTTACCACAAGCCCAAAACGTGACACACAATGCTGGGGAAGCAGAATGGATGAGAGGGATCCCATCCCGGCTGACCAGACTGCTGGCAGCGTGCTCAGGGAACGCGGGCCGGGTGCAGGGCAGGCAGCTCCAGGGCACTGCACGGGGATCAGCACATCAAGTGCTGGCAAAGAAAGTTATTTCAAAGCTTTGCAAGTCTTCAGCTTGTTGAATCAACAGTTTCTCTATCCCAGTCAAACAGGAGGATTAGTGGTGAAATCCATCCCTCTGCCACTCGGCCAGAGCTCCCGGAGGGCTCTGAACACAGGGCCATGCCCAGGGGAAGGAGCCCCGGGGCAAATCCTTCCTGTGCTCAAGGGTTCCAGGTGAGGCCCCTGCTGCTCCCCAGCCCCTTCCCGAGGGGCAGCGTGAGGCTGAGGGCACCATGATCCCCCGACCCCGAGTTAATCTGCCCTTCTGGATCCTTCTGGGAACTCACAGGCACTTACATGAGCTCATAATTCCTCCGGATTGTTTCGGGGATGTTTGGCTTTGTAACTCGAACCGCCTGGAGAGAGAGAGAGAGAACATGGGCCAGCAGTCAAGTGGCCTCTGGGGCTGCAGGGGACTGCGGGTGGCACTCGGCGCCACCAGAGCTGCACCAACTGTGACCAGGCCCAAAACCCACAGAGAAACAGCACTGAAAGGTCTCCTGATACGACAGGACACTGTAACCTGGGCAAACAGGCACCCAGAGTAACTCCAGGAGAAACTCAACACATCAGAACTGTGAGGGGACGGGAAGGACACTGTTTTCACTCCTCAGGTTAAATGAAATCTGTGTTGTAAAGCAAATTCCTGAACAAATCTCAGTTTCTCGTTTCCTTTTAGCCCTTTCCCCTCTCCACAATCTGCCCCTTCAACATGTCAATCAAATCCTGATTACCTGTATAATTAATCCGGGGGCCATGGTGGTTAGGTCTTGCTGCAAGGCCAGTTTAAGGTTTTCATCAATTTGATCTGATTGGGGAAAAAAAGAAAAGGGAATGAAACAAGCCCCAAGGCAGTTTGCTGTCAGCACCCAGAGTGAGCTGGGATGGCTCACGTTTCCTCTTCCTGGAAAGCACAAATGGGAGTTGGATGTAGAAGCTGGGCTGATCCTGAGGCAGGTTCCCAGCTCTGCCAGCACCAACCCTTGGGACACACCACAGGAATGTGGCAGGCACGAAAGGAAACCCTCCGGTTTCCCATAACCTGCAGTGTGGAATCCTCCTGAGCCAGATACAGCATCTTTACAGCAAGGATTCTGTGCTCTAACCCCCTTCCCCACTGAATTTCCCTAGATCCTGAACTGACGAGGTAAATCCTGACTGATTCTGACCTGCCCCTGTGCCAGCAGGACACAAAGCAAATGGAAAGGCAGGAATGGGAAATGGCAGCACCAGTTACTTTAACGGGCTGCAAAAATCATCAGTAGAGTCTCCTTGGCTCAAGGAGTCCCAGAACTCCAGCGCAGCTGAGGATTTCAAAAGGAAACAAAGCCTAAAATCCTGCTCTGATGAAAGCTCCGAGGAGGGCAGTGCTTCCAGCTGGGGCCTGCTGGGAAGTGCAGAGGGAAAATCAAACTGTAACGGCTTCAAGAGGGATCACATCGCACTCCTGGATTGTTTGCTTTGGTCCCAGTTTCCTCTCTGGAACTGAGGCTCCTAAGGAAGCCCGGCCAGCAGTTGGGGAAGCAGCTGTTATCAGTTCCCTGCACCTGCTGGCAGATGTGGGGGCAGAGGGTGACGGGAGGCCGCTCCAAGGGGTTGTGCCCCACGGCAGAGCCCGTGCCAGGCCAGCCAGCTCAGCCCAGGGGCTCCAGGGAGGCTGTACAAGCTCCTCCTGTGCGGAGAGGGTGCTTCCAGCCCGCTTCGAGCAGCCGTCAGCAGCAGCTGCCGACATCTGGAGCCTCCATCGGCCAGGAACCCGTGCAGCTGCCAGCAGAACTGGGAACGGGGGGGATCCCAGCCCTGCAGCTCGTGTGGGAAGGGGAAGCCAGGCTCCTTGGAAAGCCCAGGCTGGAGAGAACGGGAGTCTGCAAGCAGCCCGTGCTGCCTCAGGAACAAACCCTGTCCTGCTGGGCCCCCAAACCATCCCCAGCAGCCCCGTGCCCACGGCCAGCACTGCTGAGTGCTGAAAGGCTGGGAGGATTTCCTCTCACCCCAGAGCCAGAAACAAAACACTCGGCGCTGGCAGCCACGGGGCCAACTCTACCAAGAAACCACAGCTTTCCCTCGGCCCTCCTGCTGTGTGTCTCCCGTCGGGAAGGTCAGCAGGCTCCTGCCAGCACTCCTGGTTTGTGGGCACTGCAGCCACGGCCCTGAGCTCATCAAACCTCTGGCCAGCCAGCGCTTGCTCAGACTCTCTGTAGCAGCAGAGCCACAGCCTGGCTTTTCCATCTGGATTAGAGAATCCTGTGACTGATTCAATCCACCACAGCTGCTGCACACACAGAGAATGCCACAGAATTCCTGCTCCCTTCCCTAAAGGGAGGCTGCTGGCAGGGCTGGGGTTTATTGTTACAACATACCGAAGCACTCAGCTCCAAAAGATAACAGGGATAAACAGCGGCAGCTGGTTAACAACCCTGACTCCAAGCAGAGCCAACACGGGATTAATGGATACGAGCCATCAGTTGGGGGTTCTGCATCAACAGCCCCCCGGGAGAACCCCCAGAACCAGCAGTCCCAGCTCACCAAACAGCTCGATGTAAACCTCCTGCAGCGTGTGCACACTGCAGAACTGGTTCAGCTCGTGGTGGATCTTGTTGAAGATGAGAGCCTTGTCGTAGTCAGCCGTGTAGTTCTTGACGATGTCGTACACTGGGAGAGGAGAGAGCACGGGGATGGAGCAGGGAGGGAAGGGGAGCAGGGAAAGGAGGCTGAGAACTCCCAGGGAAAACCCTGGAGCTCAGCCCCGGACAGGGGCTGTGAAATGAGGGGCCCCCCTCGCCCTCAAACCCTCTGATCAGGGCAGGTTTATTTACTGCCAGGATTCTGCAGCCCTTTGAGCAGGATCTGTCCCCGGCTCTGTGAACAGAAGGGTCTGGAGCTGCCCCAGGCCTCAGGCTGTGTTGGGGCTGCACACACACACAGAGCTCCTGGCTAAGCCAGGCACTCCGATGCTGAAACCCAAAGGATTTGGGAAAAGGCTGCCCAGGTGGCTGTCCCTGGGCTGCAGGAGCCTTTGCTCACAGCCCCTTGGCCCCCCCCTGCACACCCCATGACTCTGCAGCACAAAGCTCAGGGATAACGCAGGAGATAAAAGCAAGAAACAACGAACACCCCAAATTCCTGGGAGAGCGGGCTCAGGGGTGACGCCTCGAGCTCAGGGCTCTGCCGCGTGCTCGGGGCACACCTGTGGGACAGCCTGGCTGCCAACCAAACACAGCCACAGCCTCTGCACCTCCCGTCGCTGCGGCACAGCCCCCGGGGCAGCACTCTGACTCACCGGCGCTCTGGATGAGGAAATTCACCACCTCGATCCTGTCGAAATAAATCATCACTCCCCCACTGCAAAGGGAGAGAACAGAAAGTGATGTTTGCTGCAGGCTGAGTGGCTCCGAGGGGGCCTCTGCCCTGCAGTGGGACGGGTGTGGGACCCACCCCAGCCCGCTCAGCCCCCCGGCACAGCCCAAAGCCCCGCGGGCCCTGGCCCAGCCCGGGGGGCTCACTGTCCTGGAGAGGCCCAGCAGAGCCTCCCAGTGACCCCAGTTTGGGGGCTGCAGGAAAGTTCAGTCCCTGAAGAGCTGCCAGCTGGGCTGGGTAAGAACTGAGCGTCTCACCTGGTGCCACACGGGACATTCTTCACCTCGTCCGTCTGCAGCGTGGTCTGGAGGGGATTGAAGGAAAGCGGCTTCAGAGAGGGATCTCCCCGGGCAAACCCCGCAGCCCACGGGGCTCTGACACAGCCACGTCTGCCGGACCCTCCAGCGCAGCAGCCGCGCCCGCCTCGCTCGGTCTCCCGTCCCGNGGCCCCGCTCCCCGTCCCGCGCCCCCCGACTCACAGAGCACGGAAAGTGTCGGAAGGGACGTTGAGACTCGTCCCATTCCACGCCCTTCCACGGGCTGGGCCATTTCCCGCTTTTCCACGTTTCCCACGGAAGATGCTCCGCTGGGAAGGGCGGGCAGGATGGTCCAGCGCGACCCCCGGCCCTGCGCACACACCCCAACAATCCCAGCGGGTCCCTGACAGCGTCGTCCAAATGCTCCTGGAGGTCCGACTCCCGATATCCAGCCTAAAGTCCCCCTCTTTCAATTATTTCTATGCGACACAACATTTTTATCTCCCCGCTGAGTTCCCCGGCATTGCCCCCCACCCGTACCCCTCTGTTCCCTGTCTTTGGGCAATCGAGGAAATGGGATGGGCCACGGAACAGAATCATCCTGCTCTTAACCGTGCAAATGGACCTAAAACCCATGTGAGGGATGTATAAAACGTCAATAAAGGAGAATGATTTGATCTTGACTCGTGATAGATCTCCCAGGTTATATATAACAACCCTGTCAGGAAGGTTCAGCGCCATTTAGGAATAAGGAATGAAATATCCACGATATTTGTCAATCCAAATTTTACAGCTCTTAAATAAGCGCAAAAGGGCGCCAGAGATGAAAAACACCCTGTAGTTGGTGTTTTCTTAAAGGCGTTTGCCCAGATTTAAGGCCTTGATAAAATGTATTAAATCTTTAAAGGTTTTAATGAATCTAGTATGTGTTTCATAAATCACGAGCCTCTGCTCAACCCCTCTCAGTTTAATAAGGGTAAACTAGGAAATTGCTCTGAGCTGGAGCAAAATGCATCCATGGAATATTGAAAAGTAATAGGTTTTTAAACGTGGGGTGTTCTGGCTCGCAGGAGAGGTTTTGCTTCATAACACCGGCACTATATCACTGCCCTGAGCGGGAAACCAGCTGCGGCCACGTGTTTAACAGCATCAAGATGTGAGCCAGCACAAAGGTAAATATTATTNAGGAAAGTTCAGTCCCTGAAGAGCTGCCAGCTGGGCTGGGTAAGAACTGAGCGTCTCACCTGGTGCCACACGGGACATTCTTCACCTCGTCCGTCTGCAGCGTGGTCTGGAGGGGATTGAAGGAAAGCGGCTTCAGAGAGGGATCTCCCCGGGCAAACCCCGCAGCCCACGGGGCTCTGACACAGCCACGTCTGCCGGACCCTCCAGCGCAGCAGCCGCGCCCGCCTCGCTCGGTCTCCCGTCCCGAGAGCCGCCTGTCCCCGGTACCGGGCCCAGCCGCACCCGGCCCCGTGTGCCCACCCGGGCTCCCCCCGCCCGGGCCCGGGCCCAGCAGCACCTGCACTGACTTGTAGGACGTGATGAAGGGCAGCATGAGGTGGAAGCCGGGCCCGCTGGTGGACGTCAGCAACGCGCCGCCGCTGCGGAGGGAACGGGAAGGGAGAGAGAGAGAGAGAGAACCGTGAGCGGCGGCGGCGGCGGCTGGCCGGGGCCCGGCTCTCTCCCCGCAGGGCACCCCGCCGGGCCCGTCTCACCGGTAGTAGACGCCGATGTGGCCCTCGTCGATCTTGTGCACGGCCGAGAGGAGCGCGGCGGCCGCCACGCCGAGGGCCAGGGCGGCGATGGCGCCGAGCTGGGCCATGCCCGGCACCGGCGGCGGCACCGGC
>WBMY01004885.1:1360546-1410203 GCA_013397315.1 Donacobius atricapilla | reverse complement strand
GCCGTGGCTCGAGGCGAGCCGTGCCGGGCGGCGGCGGCGCTGTAAACAGCGTGTGTGGGGGCACGGCGCGCAGACAGCCGCCTCCGGGGGGACGCGGCGGCGAGACATCGGGCACCGGGGTGATGCTTAACCTCCGCCAGTTTATTACAGGCCGAGTTTCGCGATTCCTTTCTCACGATGAGAAGCCTTAAAAGGAAGCAGATTGTGTGTTTAGTTTGGTGCATATTTCAGATTTTTGCCTGTTTATTGAGCTGGGATATGGTTGTGAAATATGGTAGAAATGCCTTTGCAGTACTGATGCACCATCATCCGTCTTACGTGGGTTTGGCAGAGCAGCATTAAGAGTGAACTTGAAGCTTTAGCCCAGTGGCATGCATATATGCTGATCAGAGCCCGGCTTGGACTGCAGAGACGCTAGAGGGGCTTTTGCCTGGGTGGTCCAGCATGGTGTTGACAGAAGCTCTCCATCCACAGGCTGGTGTCATCCTTCTGCAGAAGCCCCTGGTGTTGAGCTTGTCGAGGCTGGCAGTAGAGACCCAGCTGGGAGGGTCTTGCTGGGTTACTTCGTAAACAACAGAGGCAGAAACTCATCTTTGTCTCTGCCCTCAAACTCTAAAAAACCCTGTTGTGCTGCAAACAAGATTACTTTGCAGTTTCCCACTGCAGAACAACTGTTTGCTAATGCTTTTCACAAAAGCTCTTAATTAAAAGCTTATTAAGTTTTTCTTCCTGCTTCTGAAGATCTTAATTCAGTGGGCTGCCTTGCTTCTAGGAACTCAGGGAATGCAATATCTTGCCAATTTTTTCACAAGTCTCTCTGACTCTATGCAAATGCTAGGTGGGAGCAAATGGCAGCGGGGTGGGGAGGGGCATGTGTATTTTTGGCAGGAACTTGACATGCAGTGTTCTCAAATTTAGCAGTTCTGGCACTTTCAAACTTTGAGGTGCATGTGACCTCTTTTACTCACTGCTCACTGCTGCAGTACTAAGTTAATAGCAAATCATGATTTCAGGGCTGTTTTCATGTATCTGTATCTAGGCTGTGTGTATTTTGCTAGATACATGACAACTTTGCCTCTGATTTAATTTATTTTTAATGAGCTAATTTAAACTTAATCTGGAGTGGGTGGTAGCTTGCAGGGAGCCTTGGAGAAACAAAGAACCCTGCCACAATGTGGCAAAAGAGCCATACGATCTTCAGAGGATGTTAAGGTCCCTTACTGCAGGCAGTGGTGACATCTCTGCAGAAACTTGCTTACTTTATATCTGTCTCACTTGCTGTCAGCGGAGACTGAAGGCTCTACCCCTTCCCAGGTAGCAGAATTTTCAGTCTTAAGATCTCCGATATATTGAGGGTTGGATGTCACTAGTCATTTCTTAGCCTGTTCAAGTCCAGACTGATGGTACAGATGCTGTAATCAATGGAAGTTCTCCCTGTGGAGTGAACTGACTGCTAGGAGAAATGACTGCTTTGTTTCCTATATGTTCTGGTTCCTCAGTCTCTGCATTAGTTTGCTAGAATTAGGAAGGAAAATGAGAAGACCCTTTCAGTTCTTGTTCCCTTGTTAAGATTTAATTCAGGCTTCTGGGCTGTGCTCTGCAACAGCAAATTTTAATTGCCCAATTTCTAGGGTGTAAGATACACCCTTAGAATATAACAGTACCTCTTGGACCCCCTTTGTAGATGTCTCTGTTGGAAAAACTTCCCCATTTTTTGACTGCATATGAAGAGCAATTGCCTTGCGTGGAGATGAAGTTTGAAACGTCTACCTGTTGTATTTGAAGAGAGATGGGAGATCAAATAACACAGGCAGCGCAACTCAGAGCTCTGTCTTACATGCTCTTTGCTTCTGCTTGCCACTTCCCTTCCTTTTTCTTGTCTGACAAACTGAATTTCCTCTCCATTGTTGGATTATCTACCTAAATCTCAAACAGACATCCTTTGCAGAAACATTGTTGGAAAATGTTGTTGACCTTGGAAGAAGAAAGCTTTAGGGTGTATCTACTTCATGCACATCTGTCAGACAGATAGGCATAGCCTCAAATCACACCTATTGCTGCTTTATCTAATATTATGATAAGTTCTTTCCTACAGATGAATTTGATTCTTCTGGTGCTTAGAAGGAGGCATTTCCCTTTTCTGCTTCAGACGCACCTCCTTCTACCACCGCCCTCCTTCCTTTGCTTCCTGTGTTCTGTTCTCTGTAGTGCTTTACTTGGTGTGGGAAGTGTCGCCGCAGACTTGCGGCATGTGAGGCAAGACCAAGCAACAATCAAGAGAGAGCAGGATGACAATGAAAATCAAATCAAGTGAAGTACAGAAAATAACAAGAACACTGTAAATTAAGGACGTGACTGAGAGGAGGGTGTGTGTCTTGACTGCACAGAGGAGTGGTAGGGTCATAGTCAGTCTTTGTGATTTGTGTCGTACACGGTAAGGGAGGTGTACAGGAGATAAGGTGAACACTCCAGGCTTTCCTGGCAATTACTGCTCTATTTTCCTATCATCAACTGGGGTTAATGATGTTGCATGAGCCAGCACAGGTGGACATTGTGCTCCTGTCAGCCATTGATCCGGCTACTTTTGTGTCTTGCAGGGGAAAGGCAAGTGCCAGTCCTACAGAAATATGTTAGCACTTCCTGAAAACAGCATTTGAAGCTTTCAATGAAGTATATTCACTCAACAAGAAGGCTATTTCTGGACTTCTACTGAGTGTGGAATTCTTGAATTTATGATAATTTTACCAAATATGCAATAAATAGTGAACTGGGAAATTGAAGTAGCAAGGTACACCCTAGCTTAGCTAAAACCATCTTGATGATATATAATAGAGTAATGTAGTTTTCCACCAAATTTCCATGCAAGTTGAGATCTTGACCTTAGGTGAAGGAGACTTTCTGTCCAGCTTGTAGTATGTAAGCAAGGATTTCTTTGCAACAGAGGTTTGTAAATGTGTGTCAATATTCACTTGTTATGTACAGCGGTGAGACACTGCTAAGACCTTGTATGAAACCAGCAGGAGATTTTCAAAAAGACATTGACATTCTTGAGCTGTTGCATTTAGACCTGGCCTACTTGTTCCCTTCAATGTTCTTGTATATCTCACTAATGCCTGCATCTTGTGTGTACATCTGCTGCTGTGGTGTGCTGGCAGAGAAGCCTGTTGTGTGTGAGTTGCTTCTCTCTAAATACAGCTGTGTTCTTCCAGTTTGTTGCAGTCAGATCAGATCTTGTAAAGGAGGTAACCAAGTGAGGTGAAAGGGAATAGCTTAGGAGAAAAAGAGTGTGGATATAGAGGAGAGATGTGAAGGGAAATGAGTGTGGAGGATAAGAGAGTACAGGAAGGAAGACAGTGATAGAAAAATTCATCCAGTATGCTTCTCATCAAGATTTTATAGCATTTGCCAGTGGAGCACTGTGGAGCTGTAATTTCTGAAAAAAAACCATCTGGAAATATTCCAAACCTGTAGCTCTAGCTGGGGTGTGCTTGGAGGGCATGCTCTAGTGGGGTGGTGCAAAAGCAGAGGCTGGGCTTTATAGCTGGACTTCCCTGGCAGATGCATCCTGAATCTGAGCATATGGGAAGTAAGTGGGGCTGTGTCACTCTTGAGTGAGAACCTGCAGACAGAGACCTGGTGCAAGGTTCACGTGCTGCTAACTCCCATTGCTAGGTAAGATGTTTTAGAGCTGTTGGGGTCATCAGCTCTCCCAAGCACGGGTATTTTAGTCTTCCTTAACAAAATAATACGTGTTACCATGCATCTAACCTCTTAAAAGATTAATTATTCTTCCCACGGTATGACGAATTTTAGGAAGCATATATGTACAGGTGCTGCGAATCTTTGGAAACAGCCCACTTCAATTCCTTGGGGCAGTTTATAGTTAAGGCATGCTTACTGCAATGTTGCAAACTGTGCAGAATCCTACAGCTGTAACCAGTTCCTGTGAATGCCTCTGCACAGGCTCAGTTCCCTCATTTTATACAAGGCTGAAAAGCCCACTTTAACTCTGTGCTTGAAAAACTGTTTTACCTGGCTCTACCCTGTTGTATCACTGAAGTGATGTTCTCTAACTTCCTTCCAGCAAAATGAAATGTGATTAGAAAGAATCTGATGCCTGGAGTTTCTCCTTGCCATGAGTAGAACAAGTCTCTAAGGTGGAAATTACAGCTCAAAGTGGAGACACGGAGATTTGCTGAGAATTTGTTCTTCTACTCCTTCTCTGTTGTTATATCTATTGTGTTGAAATGCAGCGCTAGGTTTTCTGCTAAGGTTAGGCATTAGACCTTTCTATAATTCCTGTTTGTGTTTGCTTCACGTCTTAACCCTTGGCAGTCTGTAGCTTGGATTCAGACTTAAAAAGAATTTTTCAACAACTGTCCCATCTTTAAGAGTTATAATAAGGCTTCAGAATGAAACGGCTTTGTATCAGGTATTTTAAATATACTTGGTCTGCTTGGAGTTTCTTCTTTTCTTTTTCCAGCTCTTTCTCTACATTTTCTCTGTGATGACCAGTGTTAAGACAACAGTTTTCATGGTATGCTAAGCCTCTAATTTTTCACAGTGCTCTTTCAAACACCGACTTGGGGGGGCGGGGAGGGGGGTTGTGTTGTGCTTAATAAAGTAGGTATTGATCTCTAAAAGATTTTAATTTTTTTTAGTTTTTTCCCTTTACTCACCTTCATTTTGTCTTGCCACTAACAATTCTTTCAATCATGTAGCTACTTTTTACATTCATGAGGCTGGAAACTACTGCCTCCCACAGCAGGGCAGGTGGAACGAAATGTGTCTCTTTGCTTCAGCAGCTTTAGTGCAGAGTTCAGTGGTTTAATTCAAACTGTTGGCTTGACATTTCTGAAGAGTGTTCACTTGATCTGGTCCATTGACTTTGCTTGGGAGGCTGTAAACTTGAACAGCAGTGTGGTAATGTCTTCAGTCACCAGAGCTGCTTGCCAAGCTCTTAGTGCCATTTTTCTGTTACATTTTTTACCATAAAGTGCTAAATGCTAGTACACTCTTAATTCTGATAACAGTTCTGTAAATATTAATTTACTGAACATTGCATAATTTCTTTTAAAAATGGTTCTCAGATGTTGTCTTGTGGTAGATGCTGCATATAAAATGTAAATTTAACATTTACTGGGATATATCTTCCTGTCCAGATCCAGAAGTCTGTAGAGCATTTATCAGCATTTCCCTTTTTGAGAATGGACATTATCTGCACAAGAGACCTATCTCATGGCTATCTTATCCTTTCCAGGTTTTATGGGTCAGTTTTTAAAGTTCAAAATTGTGTGGTGTCACACAGACAGTTACAGCAACAATTAACATGATACCAGTAGATGATAATATCAGTAGAAATACCTTACCTGTATATGTATGTTTAAAAGTTGGTATCACAGCTAGAAGTTGGAAGCTTTTGGCCAGTGACACTTTACTTCCTGTGGACTCACAAACTTGCTTTGTTGTCCAGTCACATATTTCTATGGCCATGGATGAACATGGTCCCCAAGGTTTTCCAGTGATCATAACCTCTATTTCCGAAGTGTGGGTGGACCATCCGTCATTATTTCTAAGACTGGGAGAAGAGTTTGGAACTGGTTTCCTGCCAAATGGAAAGCAATGCTGCTCCATATAAACGTGACAGTTCAGAGGCATGAATACAGTATTTTAAGCTGCAGATGAACCACCCTGCTGTCAAAATAGCCATCTTAAAAGAGCAATCCATGTAACCACAGTTCGGCCTTGTGGATTCCAATTATGCTAAATCTTTAGTTAGATGATCTACTTTTCTCTTGTTGTATTTAGTGCACAGGAAGGGTCTAACCTGGGGATAAACTGTTCAGTAAAGACCATTAGTGAGTGTAACAGCTTTATTTGTTCCAGAAATTGGAAGTTGTACAGCCATCAAAGCCAGGGATTAAAGGAAGAGGAGGACAAAATTGGTTTTTTAAGTGAGAGCTGCATCCTTCCAGAGGCCTGTGACACAACCCTAACATTTCTCAGAGTTTCTGTGTGGTGCAAGGCAAGTCTTTCAAATTTTTCCTTTTGCCATTGGTCAGTGCAATATTTCTCAGATTTTGTGTGCCTGATTTAAGACGTGGTTTCAGTTTCATAGAACATCTGAGCCCTCCCATCTACTATTGCATATGTTATGTAAAAGGCTGTATACTTCCAACGTTGAATCGTGGATGTCTTGAGTTGGACACACAAGTTAGTCGGTACTTTATTCTTTCTGCAAAAGCTGGCTGGTTCTCCCTTGAAATCTGTGTCCAGTATCTCACCCATTCCCAGAGATGATTCCCAGCCTGTTTACACTGCTCCCCTTGGTCTTCCTCCATATGCTACTTGTCCCATCTCTATAATGTGGCCATTTTTGGCAATTTCCCAGCTCTTTACTGCAATGATTTCTCTTGGCCAAGTTGGTTCTGACCTTATTTCTACCTCCAAACATCAGTCTTGGTGTTCTGACAACTTGCCAGTATTGCTTTTCAGTTACTTCTGCAGCTCCTTTGGTTTGGCCATTTTTACCTGTGTTTTTGATTTTGATATTTATTTCTTTTCCCTGAAGGCTTGTCATAGAAATACAAGTTCTGTTGGCCAAGTTCAATATTTATCCAAACTGTTGAATGATTATTATAAGGAGCTGTCTTCTGAATCCCCTGTGGTGCCTGTAAGGTTGTGCATGTGCAGCTATGTTAGCTGTGGGAATCAAGAGTACTCATTCTTTTGGCATCTCTGGGGATTTTAGTTGTGAATTAACCTCTCCTGGATCTGTGTCTACTGTGACTTTTTAAAGGATTAGAATAGAAAGGGAAGACTGACAGTTGGTTGTTTTGGTTGTTTTTTTGTGTTTTTTTTGTATTATGCAAAACATTTTTTCTTTAGATCTTACTCTTGGTAGCAGCTGAACTATTTGAGATGAAACTGTTGATTGTTCTTAAAAACCAGTCTGAGACAAACACTCAGCATGAAAAATTTCTGGGCATACACTTTCCAAAAATGAAAGCAAGTGAAAAGAATAGTCTTTGAAGAAGTGGTGTTGAGCAGGCGTAGTTACAGGCGCAGATGCTACTGGTCCCACCTTCTGATTGCTCCTCTTGTGTTGAACAATTAGAAAGTGCTTTACAAACTGTTCATTCACTTCATGGGAGCCTGTGTATCTCAGCTGTTGTTCAGTGGCATGGCAGTGTAATATTTGACACGCAGTGGCATATTAGAGGTTTTTAAAATAGTGTGGGACTAGTGATGGCATTTAAATGACTTGGCCATTAGAAAAAGAGGGGAACTCTTGGGTTAACAAGGAACTGCTTTCACTGTAAACAGAGATTTTCCTTCTCTTCCCCTTTAGGTAAGGGTAGTGGAAATGTTGAAGTGTGTCTTTGCTTTGATGTCCAGCAAAACCCTTTCTCTTCTCAAGAAATGTACCTTTTCTCAAACAACCATGAGGAAACATTTATTAAACAATAACCCAAAATGTACGGTTGCTGCCATCTAAGCTGTCAGCATTACTTAGATTTTTGATTCAAGTAATAGACAGACTTCAGCTTACAGAGTTTATAAGACTTGAGAAAACTACATATGCTCTGATTGAATCTTTTTTACAATATGTTTCTTTTGGCAAGAACAGATTACCCCAGAATATATGTTCCTGTTAGTTTGACCCAGTCTATATTTTAGTGAAATTACCCTTCCCAAGAAGTTTCAGTAACAACTGTATTTCTACTAGAAATGCTAGTGGCTGTGGTAGCAGTGTTAGAGACACAGGCATCCAGCATGAGCTATAGATTACAGCTTCACTTGATCTGGAGATGGATGTGGAAAAAAGCCTTGTTAATTCTATATCAGGTTCTCACTTTGTGATTGCTGTGTCATGGTGTTTTGAAATGTTCAGTACTTAAAATATGAATGGCAGGTTACAGTCTGTGTTCCCAAGAGACTTTCAAGCCAGAAGCAAGTAATCTTTCATGACCAGAAGATTATATACTCTACAAAAGGAAAACACAGAAAAATACAGTCAGTCAAGAGGGGTTTCAGGAATAGCAGAATTTCAGGTGACACAGAGCATGCTATTTTACTATTTTTAATGGAGAGTTCCCCTTGGCTTGCCTTTTGTAATTCCACTGTCCCTGGAGCTGTAGGCTTTTTGGTTTTCTCAACCATAACCCTAAAGGTAACCCTAACCTTAAGTGGAGCAGTAAATGCAGCCTTTTGCTGAGGCTAAGGTTCCCAGCACATGGGTGGTGCCAAGGAACATGGTGTGGGAGGGAGCAATGTTGTGGCAGTGCCATGCTCCCCTTGGTCTGATACTTTCCAAATGAGACCTGCTGCTGAGATTTATAAATTAGAGCTTGTGATAGAGTTGGGGTAATTTAAACTGTGAGATCTGAGGATTGGAGGAACCCAGAAGTGCTAAAAATCTATTTCCTTGCCTTTTTTGTTTATTGTTTTGCATCCCAGTTAGAGAGCCCTTGATGACACATTCCTCTAGGGAGGGTAATGCTGTGTGGCTCTGGGAGGAAGAGAGCTTCAGTTTACCTAAAATGTTGCAAGAGCTTCGGATTAAAGAAAAAGGAAAATATAAGTATTACTGCTGTAAGTAGAAGAAACAGAATTTTTTTTTCAATGATTTCTTTTTCCTCATTGCTGCAGTTATGATTCCCCATTGGGATTAGACTGGAATTTGGATCAGTTGAAACAGGGAAGCTATGAAGGTGGCAAGAGATACGTACCTGAACAGAAAGGGTACATGCAGAGCACAACTTGAGAGGCATGGTCTGCCTGGGAAAGTTAGGCAGGATTATATATGACTTCTGTGCAAACAGACTTTAAAAGGCCTTGACGTTAGTTTTCAGAGAATATAGGGAAAATATAATTCGTCTGTCATTTTGATGATACTGCTGGGAAGGAGATAATGGAAGACACTCTGGAATTGTGATTAAAGATCAGGAGAACATGGAAAACTGTAAGAAGAAAGACTTGAAAAAGCAAAAAAAAACCCCAACCCATCACCAAAACAACCCTCTAAAAAAGATTTAAAAAGAAAAAGGAAGGGGAATTTGGAACTCTGAGGAAATTTTGGTACTAGTGAATTAACTGAATTAGCAGTCAGAAAGTGAAAGTACACAAAAGTTTAGAAGTTGGGAGATTTGCATTTCTCAGAAAGAAAATGAAAGGAGAAGCAACCCTCTGCACAGTAAATTTTAAAAATACTGAAATAACATTTTAAAGGAGTACCTTCAAGGTACTGTGTGAATTAGAAGGTCCAGTACAGAGGCTGTGTAGAATTTTTAAGTGATAAGAATTTGCTCTGCTTTCAAAAACAGCACGCTAAAGCATAAAAAGAAGAAAGAAAACTTTTAAGTGAAGCATGAGGTTCCCATGCTGGCTACTATAGATACCTAAATTAAAGAAAACCATTAATTGTAGCTGATGCATGTAAAAATATTTCAGTTTACGTGGTTATCCAAAAATATTCTCAGCTGCTTTGATTTTAGTGACAGTGATTACCAATATGAAAACTTCTTCAATGGCTACCCTGTGGGTAGAAAGAAGTATGCAAATGTAATTAATTTCCAGAGAGGAAGAAAGATCACTTTGTTATATTATCAGTAACCCTGCATTATGGATCTCATCTTTCCTGTTTCCGTCAGCTGCAAGATACTTACCACTTTCTACTCTTTTGGTCTAAATGAACAGCATTTTACTTCTGACAGGGTGCTTGGTTAGGCTGTTTGTCAAGGTGAAACGCTTGTGGCTGGAAGTTTGTGTTGGAGCTGGAAGTTTGATGCGTTACTAAAATGTTGGCTTGTAATCCTTCCTGTCAGGTAGCTCTGAGTACCATGGCATGTGGGATATAAAGGGGGTTTTTTGTTTCCTACTGAACCAAAGGTAAGTAACATCCCACAGGAAATAAACAGCTCCATCCTTCTGGAGGCTAGGCAGCATGAGAGGTGGTTCTAGTTGGCCTCTGTATCTGAAGAGCTGCTTCCTGACCTTTCCAAAGGCTAAGCCTTCCCAAGCTGTCGCACGGAAGTCAGTGCCCTTCCTCATCCCATCACCTGCCTCCCTGTTTGCCTTTGAACAGGTGTTGTACCCTCTTACAAGGTGAATGGGTGTGTGTGTCGGAAGGGTTTGGTTAACAGTGTTCAAATGCATTGTGCAGATGGGCAACTTAGAGAAAAGCTTTTTTTTTTTTTTTAATCTTGCTTTGTTTAGTGGAGATACTTGTACTAGAGTGTTGCATTTATTTGAGACTGTTGTTTGCTGACAAGAGTGGAACGATAAAATGGCGCAGGATATATTTCTGCTCTCCTGTTGTGCTCTGTGTGGCTGGAAATAATCTGGGTGTAGACCTGGTTTTCTCCTAAACGATGTGTTGCACACAGCTGAGAGCAGGTGCTGTGAGTAAGGCAGTGGAGGGGGGAGGGGTAGGTTGAAAGGAAGGTTGAAAAGGAAGATAAAGCTACATGTTTCCTTGTTATCATGGCGTTGTTTTGTTGGGTTGTTTTACATGTTTTTGGGAATTCATTTGAATATTCTTCAATAAGATTTAGTGAAGTTTTCTGGGAGAAAAAGCAACTACATCTCTGTGTATATATAGAATGTGCTTGTATTTACCAAAATATCAGCACAGTTGATAACTCTCCTTTTTTTGTGGCAGCCAAGCCAAAGCCATTTTCCATGTTGCCTTTCAGGCATGTTCTGCTCTTTTCTGTCTGATTTTTACACAAAGAAACTCTACCGTATGCTGTCCGGACCTATTATTCTGTGTCTGTGTGCTTCAAATGCTTAAAAAAAGTCCCTTCCCAGAGACCTCCTGTCACATTCGAATTTGAAAGTGCTATTTTGGTACTGATGAGGATGTATGACATTGCATTTATCACATACTGAATTCCTCTGCAACACTCAGCATTGGGCGCTAGCAGGGGTGGAAATGAAGGCAGAGTGTAGGGTCAAGAGGGGTGTTCCTGGCAGAAATGGTCAGTGTGCAAATCTTGAAATGACAGACAATGAGTAAATTAGGTAAGATGAGTGTTAGGGAAGCAGTCTCCTCTCTGAACAGGAGGGGCATTAAGCTGGAGTGGGAGCTCTGTGATGTCCCCGTGAAGATGATTTTTACTGGAAAACATGGTGGTTGGTTATGAGAGGGACATACATTGAAAGGCTTTGGAAATATGATACTGTCATTTGTTTGAGCTGTCAGGCTGACTGGCCTATTTTTCCTCTGGAAAGGATTTGCTAGCAACTGTGTGAAAATCCTACAAATGAAGTCATAGCCCCATGTAGCAGCAGTAGTCTACCTGCTGGAGCTGGAATTTCTCTCTTATATCTGCTTGAATTTGAAATTTCTTGCTGTTTGACCTCCAGGCTTTAACTGAATTTCCAAATTCAGAGCACTAGATGTTGACTTACAGATGGAAGTGGAGACAAGTTCTCTCACAAAGAGTCACAGAAAATCTGCTGCTGTCTGCACCTTCACTTTGCTGATAACACAGCTTTTAATATCATGCTCTTAATTAACTTGATACCCTGCTTCCATTTCTTGGTGCCAGAAGAATGCTTGAAGCAAAGTGGATTTGCTCCTGTCATTGGAGAACTGATTTCAGGCAAAGATAAAAGGAAAGAAGAGGTGTGGGGGAGAAACATTGTTGCAATTTGATAACATATTTAAATAATTATTGTAAGAAAGTGTTTTGTGTGTAAATCAGTTATCTTCTGTATTTTTATAGAAGTCTTAGTTTTTAATTTGTTGTTACTTTAAAATGCAACACTTGAGATGACATTGCACAGGGTCCATTTTTAATGCTGGAGTTTTGTCCTCTCAGGAACAGGGTATTTACTTAATCATACCCTCTTGGATCTCATCTTCTTCTTTTCCCACCCATCTTTTTCACCCATAGTTCAAATGGCTGGCTGAATATCTGTTCTTTGGACACATCAGCATGAAATTTTGCAGATGACCACCTGTCTTAATACACGTGAAGCTGTGATCACAGTTTTCTAAACAGTGCCCGAGATGCTGAATTATGTTTGCAGTATTGCCAAATCACTTTAATCAGTCTTGACTGAAAAAAAAAAAAAAGATGGCATAAATCCCAGGTTACTAATGTACTTCTGTGAGTCATTAGCAGTGGTTATCTAGATGTGACTGCAAAAGATAGTTTTTACCAACACAAATGGGCCAGGGCAGGCCAATAAGGGAACTGCTATGGTGTAGCTTAGGTAGGCCATTTTTATGTTTTTGGACATTTAGGAGAAGAAAATTCTCATGCATTTTGTTCAACATAGTACTTTGTGGCTCTGATCTGGACTACCACGCTATGATATCTATTAATCAGACATGATGGTAATGTCTATTGTGTACAGTGATTGCTTCTGGATAAAATAAACATATATCCTGTACTCTGACTTTGGGAAAGTTCTGTATTTCTGTGTGTTTTTATTTTGGTGTGCTGTTAAACTCCGGGTTTCATTTCGCATGGTAAATTTGCTCAGATTTTTCTTTTCCCTAGACAATTCTAAATGTAATTAACTGTATTGTGCTGTATGATGTGATATTTTCTTTCAACCATAATCCCTTTTTAAATAAAAAAACAAATCTCACAAAACTAATTTAATATTTTTGGATTCCCACACCTATTTATGGCTACTTGCATCATGGGGGAAAAATGCAACATGACTCACAGGAGGGTGACATAAAAGGCTAAATGTGCTGAGAGTTCCAGTCCTTTTAGAATATCCCAAGAAACAGTATAAGCAGAAGCTTCACAAATAGTCCTTCAGGTTTTGGGGTGGCTTTGTTTATGTTTTGGTACGAGTCACTACCTGGTTTAGAATCTACAGGCTTTGCTTTCCTTTGTTGTCACTGGGTTTGTCCAAGGAATCGCTGATAGAAGGGGTGCATTTCCATGGGTGAACATAGCCCAGAGAGATGTGAAGTGTAATGCAGTTGCTGATTGCTACAGTACAATCAATAACGGTGTTGCTTTAGAAAAAAAGTATGTGTTCTTTCCCAGGCAGAGTGAATGTAGGCTTTGAGATGGAGAATTTTCTTAATGCTTGAGAAATCAAAATCAGTGCTTTCTTATTGCTCAAGGAAAACAAAGCCTAAAAATGGAAACAACTCGTGATGGTAAATTATTTTGCTGGACAGAATTGTTGCTACCTTTGAAACTGGCTTTTAATTTCATTGAAAATGAATACAATTGGTAGCTGTCTCCTACATAGTGTTATTCAGGAGCTCTCCAAAAACAATGAAAAGGCCATTCAAAATATTACGGGTTTTTTTTCTTTTTGACATATTGGCCACTTTCCTCTTTCAATTTGATCTAATAATGACAGATATGCTTAAGATAAGATTATTTGAATGTGCATTAATTTTTTTTTTTTTTTGGGGCACAGAGACATAAGTGAGACATCCGTAGATGATTTTGTGCTCAGAACAGGTGTTTGTCTGCATATCTGTAGGTGAGAAATATTTGCAAATCTACAAACCAACATATGCCTGTCAGTTCCACATACACAGAAACGGTTAAATTTGGCTGTACAGGGTGTGTCTTCAGGTAACTACAGTCAACAGAAACTTTTAGGAGGGGTGGTTTCCCTTAAAAAAAAAAAAAAATCAAGTTCTGTTCTGTTGCGGGAGCATAAATAGATTGCAACGTGCAAATGGACTTCATGATGTGAAGACTACACAAACCCATCGTCTCTGCTTGATACCTGCCAGGACTCCAGCTGAGGGAGGAGTCTTTCTTCTTGGCAGTTGGTGTCATTAAGAACTGCAAAAGCCCGATGCTAAATTGGTCAAAACAGACCTTTTACATTCTGACTCTTTTCCTCTCTTTATGGCCTAACGTGTCTCTTCCTCTGACATCTGTGGGTGTTGGATCAAACATCTACTTCTGTGGAAGTTGTACAGACAGGAGATAGACTGTAGAATGATAGAAAGAAAAAAACATCTGTACATTTTTGTAGCAGGAGAAATAGACTAGCTGACATAAGGAAAGGTAATAAACAATATACAGAAAACAGAAATACTACTAGAAATAATAGCATCTAATAGTTTTAGATGAAAAAAGTAATTCCTTTTAAATGAATGGTGTCATGTTCTGGTTCATCAACAAAACACAAAAGGTTCAGCTCTTACAGGTGTGAGTTCAGGTGGCTCCTGCTGCTTCTCTGAGGAACAGAAAAACACAGCTTTAACTGTTGTCTCCTTTCTACTTTGCAAACCTTTGGAACTGAGAAATGATTAATTGTGTAATTAAACATAGTTTAAGTGAAGTTAAGAGTTCTCTAGGCAACTGTTGGAAATGAGCTGGAACAGGATGTGCTTGTTTGCATCAGCACTAGTGTTTTTGTCAAGGCTTTTGTAAGTGCACTTGTATTTGTCTGGGCTTCAGCGCAGTTGTCTGCACGCTGAGAGATATGAGCCTGCTGTTGGAAGTAGGATGGGAGCAAAGGGCTGGCTCAGACTGTTTCTTCTGTGGGTTTTACTGGTACAACTAACGCCAATCTGGCTTGAAGTGACTTGCTGGGGCCTCTACAGGTAGGCATGTTAGAACGTCTTGTAGCAAGGAGGTAAAAATTATACGATCTATTAGTTCATTCTGCTGAAGGGTTATGGAGATAACAGGTGTGATCCAGAGGCAAGATGATGTCTGAAGCACCAACAGATTTCATTTGAGACTTGGGGATTGTTATTTGAAGGCAACAGATTTAGTCAGAGGAACCTGAGGTCTCTGCAAAGTTAAATACTTTAGTTTTCTTAGTGCTTCTAATTGTATCAGTAAAATACTTAAAGTGGTTTCCTGTATTAAACATGAAACAAGAAAAGAGTTGCTAAGAAGGATTTCTCAAGTAGTTTACATTTTAGAGTAGATGTTTTGCTGTCACTTTTGCTCATACCTGTCAAAACCCCCCAGAAACGTGAATCACAGATGTGTTAGGTTTTGCTGATCTCTCCTTTGGATGTACTTATGTCCCCCCAGATTCCCGGACTTGTTTAATTCACTGCCAGATTACTTCAGCCTCACACCAAGTGAAGCCAGTCAGAGTTACATATAGTTATTGATCAGTGCTTCCTATCAGTTTTAGTTCTAAAGGGGACAGGTTTGCACAAGACATCTGAGACACTCATGACTGATAACGTGTGTTGGCTTTCTGCTCTTCATGTGCTCAGGGGCACAAAACTCATGCCTTGGGAAGCTGACTTCTTCCTTTTTGTCACCCAATCCTATGTATTGAAAACAGCTTGAAGTCGAGCCTCTTTCTTGTGCTGAGTAAGTTGTACTGGTGATGGTGAAGTTACTTGCAGAACAGGAAGTTATCTGACTGGAGTCAGTGTTTTAAATAACTTCTGTTAAAGAAATTTCCTATAACCATAGGGAAAACTACTTTGTCCTGGAGCATTTTTTAAAAACAAATTGAAAGGAGTTACTAGAGGGATGAGGGGAGGTCGCTTTGCTTCTTTGCTTGTGGATGTATGGCTACAGAGGCATAAGGCAGGCATAATTGAGTAGAGAGTACACTGTAATGCAGCAATGGACAGAAGATGCCTTTGTCTTTTAAGAGGGAAGTCTCTCATTGGTACTGTTCTTTTGAGAGAAAAGTATTGTCCATATGTAAGGAACTGGCTTTTTGTTGTTTTTTGTTTGTTTGTTTGGGTTGTTGTTTTTTGGAGGTTTCTTTTTGTGCCAACCTGCATCCTTCTTTTTGCTACTTGAACCTGATCTAAATATTTCTGTAGTATTCCAGTCCAAGTGACTGTAATTGGGTGCAGCTACCTTGCTGCCAGTAGTCAAAACACACTATTCAAGCTAGTTGTAAGCGCTGATGAGGTTTCAAATAACCCTGATTTGGAAGTCCTCCTAGTAGTGTTCTTGCACTTGAACTTTTGTGGTTCAGGTCTTCAAAAGAAGAGCTCTGCTAAAACACAAAAGACTAGTGATTTGCAGTGATGGTTACTTAATTTTAAGAGTCAGATCTGAGACTTTTGCCTGGTCTTGCAATGTTTGCAATTGGGCATTTGAGGAAAACAGTGAATATCACAGTTTATAGTTCCTGATACATGATATACATCCATAGGTACTTTAAAACTTCTGACTGTCCCAGCCTTGGGGCAACATAATAACAGAGGGTGCATCTTGTCTACCTTATGCTTCCCACACTAGTTTCATCCTAAGGTGTTTTTCTGCCTTAATTTTCTTTGCAAAACATGCCTTTCCTTGCTTTGATCTTCAGTCTCTCCATTGAGCATTGAGCCAGATGTCGATGAGTATGTGCAGTAAGATGGGTAGGCCTGTACCTCTGTACTGCCCTCGTGAAGTATTTGTTGAACTTATCCTAAAGAGATTCAAGTTTTATTGTCTATGTAGCTTCGTGTTCTAAGTGACATTTTTTGAAAAATATATTTAAGGATTTCTCATAAATACAAGAGTTACTTCTTTGGTACAAATTTTATATTGGTTAAAAGAATGCCAGGAGAAAACTGTTCCTGCTTTAACTTTTAAAAATTTCACCTGTCTATAGGGATATTTTTCAAGCAGATAATTCACTCTGAATGACTTTGTGGCAGCACTGTTTTAATAATTTGAAGGGTGACAAAGCAGACAGACCTGAGGAAATAGAGCAAAATTATTACAAGAACTAGCTGACTAATTTCGTGTTTTCACCTGCAAAGAAAAGTAAGTGCTTGATTATGGTGTATATGTGCATAAGTGTTGACATTGCCTTTAATTAGCCCCAAGTGTACAAGTCTCATCCTCTAGTACCCATGGCGATTGTACAGAGCAAAAATAAATTATATTGTGTTTGCTCAAACAGGCAAGAAGATAAAAAATACCTAGGCAAGAAGATAAAAAATTTTTTTGGATGTTTAACTGGGTAATCTCTGTCTAAAACAAGACCTAACTGTCTAATTACTTATCTGAAAAATAATTTTTTTTTTCTTTCTTTTTTGTTCTTATTGGAGTGTTAGCTCTCAGGCTTGATAGACTGAGGGAAGAGAAAAAGGACAAACAGTAATTTCCTGAATTGTCTCATTTTTGTGCTTGCAGATGATAGAGCCTATCATCTATCACTTTGGGCCTTGATAACAGTTTCGAGAATAGCTTGGAGACATGCTGCTCTGCACCAGCTGCTCTTAGTGCTCTCCCAAATTGAATACTAAGGATGCTATCCACCATGTCTTGCTGGGGTTAATTTTATGCTATTTTGAAAAACTAGGGTTGGTCTGCTTTGGTACACAAATTGGGGAATGTTGAGTGTTATGTGAACTAAAGACAGTTTTTCATTCTGCTGGTGCTGTTATTCTCCTCAGTGCTGCATTTAAGCCAGATTTGTCTTGTACTTCAGCTGTTAAGGTCTTTAGTTTTTAGAATCGAGGGTGACACTGGACTACCATAGTACGGCCCTCTGTGTAGCTACATTTTCACACCTTCCTTCAGTGTTCTTTGTACTTAGAGACAACTGATGAGTAGCCGATTTTGAAGGAAAAAGGATAAGCAGCCCCCACAACTTCCAAGATGTAAAAAACCAATCCTGTTAAGTTACCCTTTCTTTCTGTGTATGACATCCAGCTCTTCAGGAAGACCCTGTTCTAACCAGCTGCTCAATGTACAAAAACTAGTGTGTGGACTTAAAGAGGACAATAAAAGGCAACTGCTACAGGCGGCTTTGTTATAGATTTGGGGTGTTGGTAACAGAGTATCATCGAAAGGTTAAACTTGCAGTACCATTTTTCCTTTTTCCCTTCAGCTTCTGCAGTATTAGAGGCCGCACCTGCCACAGTACCTTTGCAGGCCCGAAGCCCACGCAGTAGAATATCCTGTGGAGGCTCTGCATAGCAGTTCTTCTAGAGTTACTGACCTTTTTCTTCTTGTTGGCTTTTTTGTTGGTACCACGCAATTTGGAAAAATGGCACTAGTGCCAATCTACAAAGTGACGCTGGGAGAGAGCTGTGCTGATAATAAAGGATTATATGTGTCATGTGCCAAAAGGCCAGGAGTTTCGGGGATGAGTGGTCCAAAACAGCATCCAGGCTCTTCCTGTCATGTGTTTTGTGTAACTGTGCTCCAGCACGCTCAGAAATCCTGGAAGACTTGCATAACTGTATTGAAGCTTCAGGAGCCAAACCTTTGAGGACTGCTTAATGCCCAGCCAGGAGTTTCTGATTGAAGCACTGCAAACTTGCACGGTATTGCTTTCCTTTTGTTCAGTATTACTGCCCTTACTGCATTTAAGAGGCTAAGCAGCCATTAAATACTTTATATGAAGTAGCACTTGCTTTGATGTAAGAAGTTTTTGCCTCATGGTAAGTGATTAGTCCCTTTGAACAAGGAAGGGAGTGACTTTTGAAGCCTCTGACTAAGCTTTATTGGTTTAGTGTCTCACTTGGTTTCCTGACAGTCAGACTCAAACTTTCAGTGAGTGATATGTTCATCAGAAAATGCAATTTGACCTTCTTCCAGACTGAAACCTATGGAGCTCTTCATGGCTCTTCAGTCAACTGTGTTGGTGGAAGAGGCTTTGCTGATGTCAAGGAGCATAGTTAACTACAGCAAAGTTTTAGGTATGGCCTTAAAACTCTTCTGCCTAAATTCAAAATGAGAGACAGACCTGAAAAGGTTTGGGTCTTTTTCCACAGAGAATTAGCAAACGTTGTTGCCAAATAATATTTCTGTGAAGCTTTCCTGATGATCTCTTCCCAGGTCCTTTTGTCTCCTCTCTCTCCCTTTACTGTCACAGCTCCCCCATGCATTTCTCTTTGTTCCAAGCAGCCTGTCAATCAGTCAGCTCACTCTTGCCTGAGGAAATGTGTGCCTGTCTTTGCCTGAGTTCCTCCTGTCCTGAATCCACCTCTTTGCATCTTTCACCATCAGAGTTAACTGTGCTGTTTTTCCTGCCCTGCTGCACTTTCCCCTAAGATGACTTGCTGGGCACTTTTGCCATCTCTTCTCCATTTCCTGCTCTCTAAACCAGTTTGCTCCATTAGTGAGCCACCACAGTGTTATATTCTTCTCTCCTTTCAAGACCATATGCTAAGAACTGCTCTCAGGTTGGTGTGTTAACTGGAACTTGTATCCTGTTGATGGTAACATTGATCTTTGCCTTGCTTGAGAGTCTTCATTCCCCTGCTCTGACATTTCCGCGGTTTCCTATATTATCTTGTAAAAAAATCTCATCAGAGATTCTTCCCATTTATGTTCTATTTTGAGCTCTGCTTCTACTAGAGAGCTATTTGACTTAAGCCACTGCAGCATTTCCGTAGAACTTCTGCGGAATTTTTTATTTCTTGGTAGTCCTGATTGGGGTCTATTAGCACCAGCAGACTTCATCCCCTCTGTGGTTTTAGAGGAAAGCAATTGCCTTTATAGAGGTGATTCCTGACAGAAGCTAAGTTAGCAACATAGTTCCTGCTTAGCTTAGGTGCTCTGAATTGCACTCTGCCTGTCTTCTTGCTGAGAAAGCAGAGAATACAGTGCATTTTCTGACTCTCCTGGACATTGTTGTTAATGTAGTCTATTACATATAAGGGGTAGCATGAATTGTTATAATTTTCAGCCTATTGAAGTGACGAGAGGCATTGCAGAATTGTAAGGCATGACTTTATAGCTTCTGTACTTGAATGTGCCCTTATTCCTGTTTAGCAGGCCTCATCTGTAGGAGGAATAAATAGATTTGTTTCTTTAATGAAGTATTTTACGTTCCCACTTTCTCTCTTATTTTTTTTTCCTTAATGGAACATTTGTCAATGAAAAAATTAACTCTATTTCTTCTTTTTAGTACCTAAATTACAGGAGTTTGCATGTTGGAGTAATAGACCTGAAAAGGCTTCTCTTAAAAGCAAAAAAACTAAAACATCACAAATAAGATGCCAAAAATAGGTTGCTTTCCTGTGTGGAATTCTTTTCTATGTGAGTAAAAAAATTATTTCCTTTTCACTGTCTTATATATGTGCTGATTGCAACCAGTTTCCTGCAGAGTTTTTTTACTATCTGTAAAAAGGCTCAGCAATGTCCTAATTATATTTTTTAAACCTGCCATCATTTGTTTTTTGAGAGGAAGAGCATGGCGGGAGAGGAAATATGGTAGAAGAAATATGCCCCATTTTGGTAGAAGAAAAAGGCTTATGTTGATTACCTATTACAGTCTATAAAAATAAATTTTTAGCTTATTTATGTGAAGCTGACAAAGCTTCAAGTCCTTCTGAAATAGTGTTTAGTTTTGAAATAGTATTTGTGTGGTTTCAGTCTATTATATGAATTCCTAAAAAAGGCGGGTTATTTAGAAACTCTGCCCAAAACAGGTGCTGCTTAAATCTTGCCCTATTTTAGACCTACTGTAAAAAAAAAGACACCCATACTTTTGAAAATGGTTTTATGTGAGGATAGCTTTTACTTGTCTTTCATTTTAATGTTTCTGTTTCCTTTTCCATCTTAGCTACAGCTGTAACACTGAATTATTGCCTGTGTATTTTAAGAGTCCTTCCACAGTTATGGCTGTGGGTCGTGTAGTTTCCATGCTCTGTGTTTTTCCTCTTTGCTCAGCTTTCTGTCGCTGTTCACTATTCTTATAATCAACAACTGTTAATGTACTGTAGTCTGTTTCATAAGTCCTTGCACGGAGGTCTACTAGAATTGTTTTTCCCAAGAGAAGTTAGAAAAGAACTAATGCTGATGAATATAGCAATTGATGAAGTATTTTCATGCTGTCTTTGTGGCTCTTGCTTACTTGTACTCGTGATTTTGTGTTTATAGCCAGGTTTTTTGTTAGTCTTCTTTGTCTCTAAAATGATTTAATGAGTTTTTGAAATCCTCAGCTTGCAAAAGTGAATGTAGTTTTGCACCTTTCGAGGAATGTGACTGTCATTTATTAAATAGTTCTTTGAAGTGTTCTGCATTGACTAGAGCCAACCTCACAAGAGTTGGATGGGAGATAAACGGATATCTTCCTTCCAAAACTAAGTATTATCCAAAATTATATAATAATACCCGAAATAAACCTTGTCCAATATTAAAGGCACTAATTAGAGCTTAAGATTCAGTTCCCTAGACCCTTTGCATAATGTCAGGCAAGTAATGAATAAAATCATTACCAGCTCAGTGAGGTGGGCCCTAGAAACTTGTGCCTCTGAGCCTCAGACTCAATCTGCTTCATTCTCCTACTTGAAAAAAAAAAACCAAAACAAGACACAGCCATCCAGTCCCATACCTCCCACCCCCAGAAAAACCTAAAATGAGCTGGGGGAAGGAAAACCAGCCTTCCTCTAGGTTAAAAGCTGTGAAGTAGTCTTAGAGAACAGATAATGAGGATAACATGACCTCAGTCTCTAGGTGCGTGCTTTTTCTCTATCCTCAATTGTCTCAGATGCAAGATGCATACCAACAGACCTGGCCTTTTCACCAAACTAATCTGTGTGTGAAGGAAGCCTTGGTTCTGTGGCCCAGACAGGCTGGAAAGGACAGCTGCAGCTCCCAGGGGGGCAGTGTGGCAGCACCTGTGGGCTGTGACCATCATCAGGCAGGTGCATGAAGAGCCATCAGTTCCAAACAGCTGAAGTGCATCACAGATTAGAAGAAGGTAGAAATGGGAGAGAGCAGGTTGTTAGAAAATACCTGTTTTATTGACTTTTTAATATAAAAAGATGATGCCAGTAATCCTACCAGTTTAGACTGGTGCCGTTTAACTATAAACAAAAGGTTGCATGTTAATATAAAACATAAAGAGACTCAAAGTCTTTTCCCAAAACACTCTATGATGCAAACATCTGTAGTTTCTGGTCTCACTTGAGTCACCAAATCATCCCATGCCAGAGACCTTTTCTGTACTAGAAAGTGAAAATAATCTAAACATATAGCAATATATTAATACATGCTTATGGATTATGCAAAAACCAGTGAAACTCATTGAAAAGAAAACCAGAAACCCATCACAGCACTGATATATTACCTGCTCTTCCAACAGATACATGGAAAAAAGATGTCATGACTGGTGGATCTCTTTGGGGTCTGTATTTTTATGTACCTGCCAGAAAAGAAAATAATTTATTTAATAAGGAGATTCTGAATCCATTCTTTTTTAATCATTATTACTTTCCTACTTTTATCGTCTCTGTAGGTTTGCTGGTTTGGAGCTGACTGTTCTTAGAATAAGACATGTAGCCTTTGACATAAAGATTTTTTGAAATCCCTTTAGGAATACCACAGTGCTACTTTTTGTGAGCTTTGTCTGTGACCTAATTTTAGGAAAAATCCCAAATGATCTCAAATCAATTAAGTTCTGAATGTCAAAATTTAGATTAATCATGAAAGAAACATTTCCATTATCAACACTTTTAATAAGCTTTTCAACCTTGGGCTCCCTGCTGGATGCACAACTCAGCATGTACAGTACCTTAGTCTTTGAGTAGTCCCATTGATTATTTGGTGGCATTAATCTGGAGAATAATTTCTTATGTACCACAAATACATAATGACTTAAAAGTTGTGAGCTTGCAGATAACTCTTTATGATTGGACTGTTTTCTAATGTTTCTAATAATTCCATCTTTTGAAAGACTTTTGAGAGAGAAGAAAAATGGTTTAACCCCATGGCCTCTAATTTTTTTTTTTTTACTGATCAACTTAGATTTGGGGACCCTCTTAGCATTAGTGAAGTGCGGTATTACACTGTACTAAGAGCAGCACTGTTTTTTTGGGTTTTTTTTTTTTTGCACAATGGAGGCAAAGAATGCCACAAATAGGAATAAGAGAATGAGGCCCATAAACATGTCTAGATAGGCAGTTACTTTTCATGGCCTTGCTAATTAGGAACCTATCAAAAGATGATTTCCCTGCTGGAAATAGGGACTGGTTAACTTCCGAAGGACTAGAGATGAGTTGGGAGGACAAGACAAAACATTAGAAATCTGTGGTGCAACCACATAAATCTCGCATTACAGCTGCTCTTTCTTTGTGGAAATGAGGAATAAATTTTATAACAAATGCTGCAGGAATACTCATCAAAAATGTCCAACTTTGCATTCAGTCTTACATGGTTTTGGTTTGTTTTCCCCATTGCAACAGATGGTACTGGGAAAACAATAAATCTTTGCATCCACTTTCTCCAGCACTGACAATTGTTGTTTGAGGCATTTGAAGAACCTACCAGTCAGAGGTCACCAGCGTGAGGTTTGCAAGTGCTACATTGTGGAGACAGCAGGAAAAGCTTCAGCTTGAAAATGTGTAGAGTATATTGAATAAGCAAAATGGGTGGATTTAGAGAATATCCATCAGAGTACAGAATTTTGTTAGGCCATGTGAAGAACTGTGATGTTTAAGTCAGACAAACTTTCCTCAAAATGAGTTTATGCCTGGGTTTGTTTGGGTCTTTTCTTAGGATTCACAGGTCAATATTCAATTGAAGTGATTGCATGAGTGCAGAAAAAGAGCATGCTGGTTTGTAACAGAGAGGTAGTTGTGTATTGTATAGAAAAATAAAGAATGTTTGGAGTAACAAATTTGTGTCTATATTGATAGAACAAATTTTAATGTTCTTGGAAGCCTGGGGAGACTGGGTGTGTTCTGAATTATTTTCTCTGATTTCCAGACTGTACTCTATAGCATGTATGTAAGATTTGAGATTACAGATTCCTCTGCGCTTGCCCTATATTGGGATTTTTTTTAGGAACAAGCTGAGTTCTGAATATAAGGGGAATGAGAACGGGCACACAGTAATTGCAAATGGTGCAATGCTTGATTATCATGTTTAATGTGTCATTAGGGTCTTGTTGACCTTTTCTGTCAATGCAAAACATGGGCAGATGTTAGCATTAGAGAGAAAAAGAGAGCAGAAGTGGATAAATGTGAGCAGGCTGGCTGCCAGAAGATCAGCTGACACTGTGCTGACATCAAGTGCAATCTGGAGAGTCCTTCTTACCCAAGCAAGCCTTTGCAAGGTATCGTTGTCTGTACATGCAGGAACCACAGCAGTGTCTGTAAACCAGTCTCTCATCTGGTCAGTACATCATTGTTGCTATGAGATATATCGTCCTTGTCTTGTTTTGGCTGATTTCTCTGATCTTAGTCTCTGCAGTTTGTTGTTTCATCTGCTGAGAACAGACAATTAAGAGGAAATGGGCATTTAGGTTGTCTTTTGCATTTTCACTGGATTTGCAGAAGTACTTCCCTCTGAGAACTGCATGCAGTGTGTTACTGACAGCTTGTCACTTTGTCGTCTCTTCCCTATGTAGCTTTGGATTGTTAGGGAGTAATAAAAAATACATTTTACGTGGGTCATAGCTATAGCAGTAGCTTGTGGAGGTGGTCTCAGTGAAGAGATGTACTTGTGTGGAGGAAGTGGTTTCCCACAGCCTCTTGTGGGTTGCTTTGCTAACTGCTTTTTAGGGAGGACTGCAAGATGCTTCCAAGTGGTGGATAATGTAGTGAAGGTAAAAAGTTCAACTGCTGCAGTGTGTCCTGTTATTTATCTTCAGAAACCTTGACATAACTGTGGTAAGTGCATCATCCTCTTCCCTCCCCCCCACCCAGTCACTAAAGATCTGCTTTCATGTGTGGCTTCCTCTGTTCATCGTCGATGTAGGGTAAAGATTCTGGTTCTGACACTTTTCCCAGCAGGAGTCTTAATTTGCCTGAGAAGCAAACAGGGCTTTTGTCATGGCATATCAAAATAGCCATTAAAGGTAAGTAGATGGACAAAAGGAACCTGTTAGTGAGATGCATCCTAAGGGAAGTCTGATAGTATAGTGAGCAAGACACTGAGATCTAGTTTCTGCATTTTGCTTTGCTGTGAACATGTATCAAGTCAGTTAGCTGACTGTGTTTGTAAGATAATGCAAAAAATATTTATCTTCTCAACTTTTTGCCTATATGTATTTTCAAAATACATGCTCCTTTTGCAGTGGGTGTCTTCTGTGTGTGTATGTAGTGCTCACTTCCATGTGTGGCTGCTCACTGGTCCTTTGGAAAGTATTGTAATGCTCATATCAATGATAAAGGGAGTATGAGCCTGTTCAGGAAATTAGCTCTGCTTTTCCTCTTGAAATTGTGTATTAGTACTCCTCAAAAATCAGTATCACTGAGCTCTTACGTTTACACAGGGCTCAGAAAAATAAGATTACAAAACATTAGGATGCAGCAGAGAGTGTAGCTGTTGGAAAATGATTGGAAAGCTGGGAGGGTGAGGGTGGAAGGAAGCACGGTGGATATTGGCAGTGGTCCTCAATCTGCTTCTGTTGCCCTACTGCATCAGGATCCAGGTCTGTCCTTGAAGAAAATGAATGCTGTTTTTTTTTTTCCCGCCCACCCCTAGACAGTATAACCTAAGAAGAATAAGGCTCAGAAACAGGATTGGAGGTTTGTGTTCTCAGTAAGGACAATCTGAGCTTTCATGAGAAGGCAGGTTAATAAGAAATCTGACAATCTGGAATAGGCTATGGGAAATCATTTCCACCATCACTTGCTTAATGATGACTTTTAAAAAAATTCCAAACAAATGAATTCCTAGAGACAGGGAGATGATGAAGAGGAACAAGATTCTTGAGCCTAGTACCATGTTGAACAGGTACTGTAGAAAAACCTTTGCTTGCCTGTTATCTAAAGGTGAAGAAGGAAAAAATATTATCTCTAGACTGTAAAGAGTATATAATAGTCTAAACTGCCTCTTAATGCAGAATCTCTTGCAGTGATTATTTCAGTAGACTGTACTAAATTTCTGGTAAAGATTTCATCCATATCTGTGTATGTTTACTTTTGTTGGGGTAAGAAGCTTCAGGTTTTCCCAGTTTTCAACCCCTGACCCAACCCCTTTCTACTGCAGAAGGTCCAGCAAAAAAGACTCATCAATTAAACAACAGGAAGCTGCTGCCTTCAGCAGCTAAATCACATCTGATTTGTAGATGAGGTCATTTGCAGCTGGGGCAAGTATATGCATTTTGCACAGTGGGTGTTCACTCTTGGTGTGCTTTATCTCTTCGAGGCCTTTTACAGCTCTTTTCTTGGAGTGAGCTTTGATCCAAATCTTCACTCTTAGCTGGACAGCAGCACAAAATTGAAGGTAGATACACAACTGCATGCCATATATTTTCAAGGAGACAAAAACCAGAACTCCCCACCTTCCAAGAGTAAAGAAACTATCCTCCAAACCCCCAGGCATGTGAAGTATCATCCAGTATTGTCTTCTTCTCTGCCTTTGTCACAGATGCCATTTGAACCATATTAGTTTTCCTGATTAAAATCTCAGGGGTCTTGGTTTGGCTTTTTGTTGCTGCTGTGTTTTTTTTGTTGTTGTTGTTTTGTTTTGTTTTGTTATTTTTCCCTGACATGCTGTGGTTTTTAGCATTCTTTTGCCTATCCAAGCATTTAAAACATGAAAATAAGGCCTTGGAAGCTTGACAGGAGCAAACATTCACTGTCATTAGTAAATTGGGGGAAAGGATGAGATTCAACATATGATTTTCCAAGTGATAGAATACTAATGGTTTTAGGGGAAAGAATTTAATTCAGTGTATCTTCCTAGATACCAGCTATTCTATATTCCCCTTGTTTAAGCTGTCACCATGACCATGCTTCAAGGATTGTTTTGCTCAGCTTGATTCCTTCTCATCTCTTGATCCCTGCCAAGGCAGTGTTCTTGGCTGCTTTGAGATACATGGAGTAAACATTCACCATCAGTAGTACAAAGTTTGTTCAGCAGCTTTAACAGCCAGATACAGTCCTGAAATGTGCTGCACATACACTTGGATTGAATGGGCAGGGCTACCTTTCATTTTACTGGGCTTTGAAAAAGAAGGAATTCTTTAAAATAGCAAAACACACAGACCCATGAAAGTCATGCTTTGGTATTAGCCTTTCCATGAGAAATCTTAATGCAAATCTGTTTAGTGGGGTGATAGCCAAGTAGATATTCGTTAAGTATGGGGAAAAATGTTCAGCTGTAAATGCTTTGACATAAACGAAGTGATTTTTCCCCAAACTATCTGGGATGTTTATATGAATGGCTGTTAAACAGGTCTATGCATTTTAGGGGCATTGTTCCTTCAGCCAGCATCTTCTTTTGACAATACTTGCCTGGTTCATCCCACTGTAATTTGTTTCCATGTACTTAACCTGATGGCTCAGTACTAGATGGCATCATCTGCCCCTCTTGAAGGCTGAATCCATTAAATACTGCAACTGCTTAGTATAAAGTGCCTTTCAGGAATAGGTGGGATCAGTGCAGCAATGGATATCAACAGTGTCCAACATTAAGTGCCTAACCTTGGCTTCATGATGCCTGTTCTTGCTTGTTCATGGTGGGGAGTCTGCCAGGCCTGGGAAATAAATACGTGTTCAAAATGCTTCTTTGACTAGGTTATCAGTGCCTGGTGAGATGGATAACTGTGGGGGAGGCTGCCAGAACTTAACCCTAAACCCAAATGCACTGTTCCTGTTCGTAATGCAGCTATTCTCTTTTCCTATAGGCTTTTTTTCCCAGCTAAACTGGTGTCAGCCTCGCAGCATTTCTGCTCATGTGCATCCCATCCTACAGTCCTTCCTACAGTTCTTTCCTCTCACTGCATTTGAGACCAAATTTGCTGTGCCCAGAGTACTTAATGAAATCAGACACTTTGCTATGAAGTTGTCATGAATAGATGGAGATTGCCCGGATTCAATACTTTCATTGTATAGTCTTTCCTGGACTTTTTTGAGTTTTGCCTCTATTCTTGATGAGATTAGTGAGCCCACAGGTACGTTGTAGTAATGCATCACCCGACATACCATGGTATTAACTTGGTCTGCAGAGCAAGCTTTTGCATTCCTGGTAAATATACTTGCAGTGAAGAAGCAGAATTACTGTTCTGGGGGGGAAAAACTCAAACCTCAAAACAAACAAACAAACCAAGACCGCTCAACTCCCCAAGATTATGCAGAGGATAAAATACAACTTCTGCTGCAAGAACAAGCTGGGGCAGTCTGCAGGCACCCAGAGACACAGGCAGGCAGTGAGTGCCTGTGTGACAGAGAGATGGAGCGAGAGGAAGGCTTGAAACTTAAACTCCTCCTGCAGCTCTGCATCTGCTCTGAGTCACTGCTATGACTCACACTGACAGTGTTCACGTTAGCTAACGTTCAGATGGAGCAGCTCTGGCAACAGAAGAAGCAGGTTATATTATTGATTACCTGCTGCAGCAGACAGTTGCACCAAGATTTTTTTTTACCAGCACAGATGAAACAGAGGAGGCTCTACTGAGCACTGCTACTATTATTAGTATTGCTTTCTTAAGGTAAGAATGCCTGTTTATTTAAATATGTACGAAAGGGAATTTGGAGCTTTTGAAGTCTGAATTGCTGTTATTCTCAGAGGATGCTGATCTTTGGAGCTGCATTACTGCAAAGCTTTGTCTGGACTGTTTGCTGTGCCATATGGAGAATCATATGGCTAATGGGCAGCGTGCGTCCCAGGAAACAAAATAACTACTTTCTCATTCATTGATGTTATGTAAGGCATGGCAGCCATGTTAAGGACAGAAGACCTCTTTTGAAGAAACAGTGCTGCTAGATGGTAGGACAAGGAAAACAAGTAGTTTTTAAGCAGCTCTCTGTTCTTTGGAGAGTGCTACAGTTCTCTAGTTCTTGCTTACTGAATTTCTGTGTCAATAGAATAAAAAAACAGTTGCATTAGAAGTAGCAGAATAATTGTTTACCTTTAGAGTCACTGTGTTGTTTTGCCTTCAGCATTCAGGCTGGGACTATGCATGTGATCCATGCAGTGCCTTGATGTAAACAGTTTCTTCAAATACTGTAAATGAATAGTACTTCCAGATGCTGGAGTGATTTTCATCTTGTGCCACTAAAAGCATAGATGTCGTGTTCTGACAATTAGTACTATGCAAAAAATGAGGCATATTCTAGTTAATGTTGATGTATGCAGAGTAGGTATAACATTTGTTTGTAGTGGCTTTACTGCTATTTTACTCACTTTAGTGCTGTAATTTTAATGTAGGTTAGGCTGGTATCGCTTATTATGCTCATGTAGAATCCACTGAGTCTTGAGCATTTGCTGTATTCCCCACAAGAGATTTTATAACCTAGGGATTCTGATTTTGAACTGCAGTAGTGAATTTATCTTAATTTATTTTTTCTTTTCTCCTTTCCCCCCCCCATTTATTTTGGATTTGCAAAGCAGTATCCTTTTAAAGTGCATTTTACAGTGAGGTTGGCAGCTGCTTTCAGTAATAAGGGAGCCAGATCACTTGTGTTTGTTTTCAGAATGAGAGAATGAGGGTATTTTTGAAATCAGATTATTTACTAGGTTACTTTCAGGTACTTGAACTTACCACTCGTTTCCATGTAGAATTTACATAAAAGGGACGACTGACATCTTCTCTGGAAGAAATGCAGTGCTGTAGTAATAGCATTTAAAAATGACAGTATACATTAGGTTCTTCTTCTATTTGCTAGTTTATAGCATTTGCGGGTGTACAGTGTTTTCATTGCTATGAATTAACCAGATTTGATGTTACTCTAGCTTTTAAAATAGATTCATTTTATTAATAAAATGGAAAGTAAGGTCTGTTAGTGCTTTTGTAGTATCTTTGTACTTCTGGTGACATCCAACTTGGGAAACTATAGTGTGAGAGAAGCTTTTAAAATAATATCTGTCATGGATGGCCAACTCCCAGAGGAAAAATTTTGTTGACTAATTTTAATGAATTATGTTTCTGATATTAAATATTTCTCATGTTACAGCATGATAAATGCAAACTAATTTAAACAGTGTTAGGGTTGGTTTTGGGACTGTTCACTAACAAAATTCTGGCACTTGAGAAGGACTCTCCTTCTCCTCCCAAATCTAAACAAGTAGAAATAAAACATTCTTTACAGTCTTAATTTTTTCACCAATTTGTATCTTAATTATGGTTTTTTAAGATTGTGTCATAACTGTGCCTTAATGATTGCCTTTTAAGTATGCATTTAGGAATCAATTCTGTATTATGTCAGAACAAATAATTTATTATAATAAAACTCAATTATCTCCAGTTTAGTTTACATAGTTTCTTTATTGTAACACATTGTGAACACAGTTAAATAATTAAAGTTAATGTTTTCAAAAGACATTTCAAGAACATGCTTAACATCTACAAAATAGGATGTCAGCCCCTGAAACATCTGAAAACCAGCATGACAGCCCCTAAATCAACCTGAAGACATCCTCTCCATCTATTTGACTCTTTGTGTAAGAGTTGACCACCAGAGAGAACTCCCTCTGATTCATGTTGTCCTCATGTCCTTCTGCCACTGGGATGCCACTAAAGGAAGAAGAATGTCAGCTGAAAAAAGAACAAAAAGTCCAATCTTGCAAGATAGCTAGACAGTTTGCTCTGTGTGAGCTGGCGAGCTTCTGTGAAGAACTAACGCAATTCTAGTAGTGATTGTTGTGATACCATGTCAGTAATTATGTACCTTCTTTGGGATACATTAGCAAGTTTCAACTGAAAACATAAATATCTGAGGTAGGAGAGATTTGTGCAGGGAAGTGATCATATCTGTGTTAAGTGCAAAGTAACCAGCGGCAGGTAATCCTTCTATGGAGGGATTTTGCAGTAAGTCCAACAGGGCTTGTCAAAGTCTGCTCTGTAGGCACCCTGAAAGCTGGGTTTTGTTACCTTAAGACGGCTTTGTATTAGGCTGCAAAGGTAGCAAGTGGCAGAAGCTATTTCAATTATTTCACTGGCACTTTTGGGAGGACTTCAATTGTGAACGTTCATGATCTCCTTGGCCTTTCTTTTCTGTAAACCCAAACAGAACATCCCAGCTCTCTTTTCTCTCCTCCTCTTCCTAATCCACAGGATATCATGGCTGTTTTTCTCGTCTCTGCATTACTTCAGAGCCATGATTTGTTAATTTTGCCTTCTCTAAAGCTTTTGTGAACTTCCTGCTGAAATTTAAGCACCCTTTTTGATTCTCACTTCAGCTGCTCAGGTGTGGATTCTCTCCCCTTGGTAGGTTTTCCACCTAGGAAAGCCTTGCATGCCACAAAGCTCATGTAATTCAGCACTTCTCTTTTGCTCCTTGTGTTCCAAACAACAGGTGGGGTGTTCGGGCTGTCCTTTATTTGTTTCTTCCTTTGTAGAGCCTTCTGCTTTTTTTTAGTGATTTCTTTTGTGGCCATGCTCTAGCTGTGTTAGTCTGAGCCCTTTGTCAGCCTTCCTGGCAGTCAGGGAGCTGCTGGATTAACTGTTCTTTTACATGTTCTGCTCTCTCAGTCGTTAAGCAGAAGTTTCAAAACAGACAGTGGCATCATCCTTGGGCATGTTGTTCTACCTCTCCCTGCCATGATGGCGGGAAATGGCTGCAGGAAACAGAGCTGTTGCTGTGGGTAGTAGGTGGAGAAATGGGGACCCTAGAGAAAATAAAGCATTTCTCCAAAATTCTTTAGTGGGAGGAAGTAACTTACTTTCCTATTTTACACAAAAGCTGCATTAGCAATGATTTATAACTAGCCTTGCCTGGTGAAGAACTTAGGGGAAATCCAGTCCTGTCATTGCCATTCATTTAGTTTATGTGAGTCATCTTTAATATGAGGAATATTTTTTTATTGTATTACAGTTTTAGCTAATGATCAACCCAAACTTGATCACTGTTGTATCAGAAGCTGCGTTTTACAGAGTAAAAGGTGGCCCATGCAATGAATAAGAATTTTAATTTTTCCCCAGGAAAAATGGTTGCCATATTTTCTATGGTGATACGCTGTTTGACATTAGACTTCCTGTAAAAAGACTCTGCAGTATAAAAAAGCAGCATCTTGGTGTTTGTATAGTATATCCTTGTCAGAGAACAGCACAGCATTTCTGTTTCCAAACAGGAATTGGAAATGGAGGGAAAAAAATTGTATGAGTTGGGTTTTTTTTAGAGGTTTTTGTTTCTTTTTTTGCATGTTTGAAATAAGCCCATTTAAACTGGAGTTATATTGGAATAAAATCCTTGCATGTGAGCAGTATGAATAGCACCAATTGTAGTACTGGACTATCTTGTTTGTTGGAGAACTCTTCTTTTTCCTCTTTTTATTTGTGTAATTTTTAGAGATGACAATTTTTACATGAGTTATTTTTGGGGTCTTGTATAAGTGTAAGCACCTAGAGGGCATCTCCTTGTCCCCTTTTCCTGTTTTCTGAAGAAGTCTTTTTGTAGGGATTAGATTTGTTAATTGGTTTTAAAGAAGAGGGGGAAAGAGTTGTTAAATCTTTGTTTACAGTGTGTCCTGAAAAGCTTTGCACTTAATCCTGGAGCAGTTCAAGCATGGGGACACGGAGTGGGGTGGTGAACATGTCCTGTGTGCCCTAGAAGGCCTGAACTGTTGGAGGGGCTCCCACCTCATTGTGTTGCACGAGCTTTTGCGTCAGGCAGAAGCAGTCACGGTCTCATTTTTTGTCTGTTTAGACCTTTGTGTATTTTGAAGCTTGTGCTAGTTTAAATGAAGAGTGAAGGGTACAACCTATACTCTGAGTATAACAATGATGGTCCTTTCATTTGCCTTCAGGGTTGGGGTTTTCACTTGACTTCATGACTATAGTCCCCCTGTCCTGCCCCAGAGTCAGAACCAGTGTAAGGATGAGGATAGTTCATTTTGCTCTGGTTAAATGAGGTTATGGCCTGGATTATGATGGCATGTTATTTCTGTACAGAATTGTCCTTGTATTTTACAGGGAGGCAGAAATCTGGGATTAGCTCAGTTTTCATTTCAAATTGATGCTCTGCCTTTAAAGCAGCAGAGTACCTCTCACCCATCTTCGTGAGCTTAAATAAACAGCACCTAATTGGTAGGTTTGATGTCTCACATAACTGTGAATTGACTTTCTATGTTCAGGTGAGACACAGTTTAAAGGAAGTGGGTTCATGATCCTTAATTCAAATTTACTTTTTAGATAAATACTTGATAGTGCCAGATGGCAAAGCAGCTACAGGCAGAGGTGAATAACAGAGCATGCAGGTTATTTGGGCAGCAAGTCTGCTGTTAAAAAAAAAAAAAAGACAGCACTGCAATATTCTGGATTGCACTAAATGCCAATAACTTCACCGGGTTTCCTGAGTGTGACAGGTGAATGTATTATAAGTCCCAGATTCCTTAAATAAAAACTGCTATAGAAGATTTGTTCTGTCTCATTTCAGAAATAGACACAAGTGGTCTGACTTTACAGCATAAGATTTATTTTTTCCAGGATTCAGTGTTATTTCTGTTGAGCAATTGGTAGGGTTTCTCCTGAGGGTATATGGAGCAAAATGGCAAAATGTTGTTTTGTGTAATGCACATATAAGGACATGAGATAAATAATGCCATGTTGACAGTGTCCTCTGTTGTTTCAGGAAAACCTGGAAGAAGAGCTCTTTAGAGCTCTGTATGTTAGTATGGTGGATTTGTATGAAAAGGATTGTGTCACAAGTATTACTTTCACTAAATATTAGCATCATGGCTCTATAAATACATGACATAAAAATGCATGCAACTGAGCTGGCTAGAGTGAGCTCTTTCTGTCATAAACTCTATCTCAAATGTGGGTGTCTGGGAAAAGTTACTCAAATTATTCTCTGTTCCTGAGAGAAACAGATGACTTTCAATTGTGTTTTGGTAAACAGGAGGTAGTGAGTAATAGGAAGAATGTGGCCTTTGTGGTTTTGCCTGCATAAGAAAGATTTCTCATCATTGTCCCATAGCTTTGTAGATTCTGACGAGAACACAATATTATAATGATGATACTTCTACAGAAAACTGATTTTGCCCAGGAAAGTTGCATGGAAAAGTGGCTAGTCTTTTGCTGGTACATAGAAAGAAAGGCAGATTTTGCGGGTACGTAGTAAGAGAGGCAGAGTGCATGGCCATAGTGGGAAGAGATGAACACCTTCAGGGTACAAAGAGCAGTGGCAGGGGGGAGCTGGTTGGGCACACGGAAGGTTAAACTTCCATTTGCACCGTGAGAGTGTGTGGGAAACAGCTCCTTTTATGTGTGGAAGTGAGGGGAGGCTGCCAGTGTCTGTGTGTGTGTGATCTGAGGAAGGGAGGGGTGTGGCTTCAACACCCATGTTGTCTGGATTCTGACTTCCTTGTAAATGCTTTGCCTTTTTGGGGGGGATGCAAATATTTCCTAATACCTCAAAAAGGACTGCATGTTCTTTTCTGTCCTTGATAGTGGGATTTATATTTCAGATATCTAAACATCACCATAATCTTTAATTTCATGGAAAATCAAAATGTCACAAGGGGCCACCAGAAAGATTTTATTGTGGGCTAGAAAAAATCTGGCACAGGTAAGAATTGTCTTTTTAAAAACCAGGAGTGTCTTTAAATAGCAATTTTATGTAAAATTTAGCAGAAAGACAAATGGCGGATGGAACACTTACTAGTGAAGATCTGCCTAGTTGGTGTTATATTTGTGATAAGTAGGAAACAAGAACTCTAGTAATTTGACTCAATTTGTGTGAAGATTTGATCCCCCTTCCAGTCATGAGCAAGGCATGCAGGATAAATGGGAAGAGCTTTTTCTTTCTAGCACAGTGCTTTGTTGTTGCTAGCAACATTTGCAGACATCTAAAAGATTACTTTGAAGGTATGTGTCAACTAGGCATTTGGGAGGGCTGTGGTAGCTGATGAAGGAAGAATGTTACAGTGCACAGCATTTATTTTTTGAAAGCGTAACATCTTTCCCAGCTTCTCTAGAACTTGCATTTTTTTCCCCTGTTCCTTTGTGATTCACATTTCTGAGGAAACAGCCTTCACAGTAAACGACTACTTATATGAAAAGTTAATAATGCAGCCTAGATTTCTCCATATTGTACTGTATGTTTCATGGCTGGAGTACCCAATGCTCCCATTTACATGAGCTCTCAAGCTGCATTTGTGGGTTCATAAAATGAACAATACAAGGTCAGCGCAGTAAGGAAAACCCATCTTAGTGTCCCAGCATCTTGAGAATTTGAGTAAAACTGAACAGGCTCAGAAAATTATCAGTTGGTTACACTACATGAAGATAATTTCCAGTCATTGTTCCTTGGATGTTTAGTTTTACAGTGAAATATTATCCAGCTTCAAAATATTGCCTCCCATGATAAAAAAAGGGAGAGGCACTGTGGGCATTTGGTAGCTAAGTAAAATGTGTCTTACTGTGACAATGATAGAATAAATGAAAAAAGAGGGTAAGAATTTCAGATACTGGACACCATTCATTTACTGTCAACACTGTTACAAAACTATTCACTGTTGGTTCTCCATGGACCTGGGTGTCACTTCATCTTTTTTGCATAAACACATAGCAGATGGTTGGGTCAGTAATGCTTGTGAAATCAAACCATGTCTTCTCTTTAGTATGTAAAATAGAGTATGAAATACAGGATCTACTTGTGCAAACCACTTTGACCTTGAGACTGTCTTTTGTAATCTTCTCTTCCTGGCTTCCCATTTTGCAGAACTGCACTCTTTATCTAGACTGACCTTGTGGAGGTGTGTGTTTGACAGTGTTGAGGAATGGTTGGGTCATGCTCTGGGTTCTGACTCTGTGTGTTCAACCTGGAGAGGTATTGCTGTGTTCTATGATTTTCTTTTCATAAAAATCAGGTGCAGAGCAAGGTAAATTATACCTGTGTTTCTGCCCGACAAGAAGTCGTGACTCCATCAGGAACACTGCCTAGCATTAGGAATGCTAAAGCACTGCTGCAACCAAGTGATAGATAGAGTTGCAGATGTGTTTTATTTCTTCACAACCAGGAGCTGAGAACAGATAAAATGTTAATGTTGTGTACATAATGTGCGTAGTACAGGTTGCATTCATAATGCAAGTGAATCTGAAATAATTCTGGGGAAATGAGATGAAGACAAGGTAAGTTTTCTCTTTTTCTGGATGGTATATTTTGGTGTAATGGTGATAAGTGTCTTGTGTAAGTACTGCAAAAAGAGGTGCCATATTGATCACAATAATGATTTGCTCAGAATGAAATACGTTTATCTTCTTTATGTTCTTTTGTTTCCTGTAAACTGATATTTCAAAATGGGGAATGAAGAAAGAGTCCAGGAAATCATATATAATTGCAAGAGAGTTTAGAAAATGCAGTATTTTATTTGCCCTAAAGCAAAGGAGATCAGACAGAGCACAGCAGGGCACACAGTATTTTCTGCCTTCTGTCTTCTAGAAAAAGAACATGCTGCCTGTATTTGTAGTCTGATTAAATTGGAAACTTGAGCCTTTAAAATATGTTTACAGGAAATATCTTCTGAACTACACCAGATCTAACAACTTGCTTTGAATGAGCATTAGTTTGCAGCTCTGCTATCATGTGGTTCATCCTCAGCTTCTCGTCCACTGCAGAGGTTCTCGCTCCTCGAATTTGCCAGTATTATCAGCAAACAGTCCTTCCCCATCCCTAGCCTGTTAGAGAGCTTTGGTTTTATGTTGTACTTTTTGCAAAGTGTTCTGTTTTGCTCTTTTTTTCTGTCCAAGTATTCTGGGGAGAAATGGGGTGAGGTGGTGGAGCCTTCTTTTTTTTTGTTTGCTTTTCATGTAGTGTGCTTGGATTTTTTTTAGAGAGACGTTTAGATTGTACAGCATGTGCCATTTTGCTGACAGACAGGAGGGGAAAACTGAGGACAAGCAATGGGAGACAGTAGTTTAGATTGTCACAGATCCTGAGGGAATAGCACATCTGTTGGACTGAACCTGCACAAAAGCTATCAAGGCTAACCTCCAGCCTAAGTAGCTCTGTTTTTCCCTGATTAACTAATAGACAAAATCACACCTGGTGTCATGAGCTGCAGGTACTGTTCAGAGGTGTTGACACCACATTTAATTGCAAAGGAAAAGTGTGTGTTGTGCCTTCCTTCCTGGAATGATTTAGCTGCTATCCAGTGAGTCAGAAAGAAGGAAGAAGAGAACATGGAGGAGAAAGTGAGTGATTTCCAGTGGGAACATGTATACTCCCAAACATAAGTTTGGTTTTTATCACACTGTTGTTTTTCTACAGAAAATAGTGTCATGCACTTCACTTTCTGCAATATTTTGGTATTGGTGTGGCAGATTTAACTGAGAACTGATGTTCTCCTTAGTTTGTGCGGTAACCCTGGATGCAAGTATAAGTGATTGGGGGAAAAAAGCCTCACTATATATAATTTCCTTACAGTGAAAGATCTGAATGGCTTTTAAAATCTCGCAGCAATCTCTAAGGTTTGAACTGCCATCATCAGTTGATTGCAAAACAATTTCTGTATGGTTTTAATTAAGCAAAACCATGCTGCAGTGTTTAATAGAATCTCTTTTTTTCTGTGTTGAAGATGTCTTAATGCAAATGGCCAGAGACAGAAGGCAGAACATGTCAAGAACATGTCAACATGGTCCTTTGGTGCAGTCTACAGTAGTACGTTACCACACTCTGCTGTGGCTTTACTGCTATTACAGGGCAACATAATTTAAAAACTTTACAGTGTAGGGTGGAAAAGGGTGGCTTGAATTGGTGCTCAGTTAGAATCATCCATCTGTAAATGCCATTGGCATCTCTGGGAATGTAATACCTGGGCATATGCTGCTGGTTTTCAATTTAGTTGTTAGAGCTAAAGCTGCACTTTGATGGTTCTTAGTCAGGTACCAAAATAAAACAGAACTGGAGTGCAATTAAGAACTGTGGTTGTGTCAAAGAGGAGAACTTAAAGACAGCCTCTAGAAATGTAGCTGAAAACCCAAAGTTGCTTTCAGAAGAGGGTGTGGAGCAGGAGGGCATCTGCGGGAGGTAAAAACTTGCAGAGAGATTGGTAGGTAGGTCTTGCCTTCTCTGCAGAAGTTGAAATATTTTTTTGAAAAATCTCACTGATGGGTTGATTGTAAAACATCACTAATGTCCGTGTTGCTTCGCAAGATAGGTGTGACTTGGCAGTGAAGAAGCTCGATATAGTTACTAGGTCACGTTGTCTCTATTTTACAGATACGTGAGCTAAGCATAAAGTTGAAAAGGATTTGCCAGTCTCCACAGAGCTAATATGGTTTTTTGTCACAGTGTTGCAAATAGAACTTTTAGATTCCTTTATTATCTCTGCCATTTTAATTTCTTCCTTTAAATTAAATAATTAATAACTGACCAGGTTTAAGTATTTATATTAGATGTCCTGAAGGTGAATGGTGGTACAGTATATTACAGGACTTTAATGTCGTAGGTCCACAGTAGGTCTACAGATCAGCCCTTGATCTTGTGACTGTGACTGGCGATGACTTGCCTTGGGTGTAGCCTTCATGGTATCTGGGAGCTTCCACAGCACTTGCCCTGCTTTTAGAGTGGAAAAAGAAAAAAAAATAACCATACTAAATAAATACAGTTGAAGTTATAAAGAATATTAAATTGGAACTTTGCAACTGAATTTGCCAATATAAAAAAGATTTTATATAGTATATTACTTTTGTCCTAATAACTTGCAAATCACACTTACCCTGAAGAGAGCTCCATATAATGTTGGATGTCCCTGTCCTCACGGAGGACAAAAAGACAGGGTTAATTAAATGTTTTGGAACTTCTCATCTGAACTGATAGTCACGGAGCCTCAAGTTTGTTCTACCTTCACCTTGGACAATGAAAACATTACAAAATCGAAGCTGCTTTGCAGGCCACTTCTATGAAGAGGTATAATTTTGTAAGAAATTTTAAATGCTTTGCTGATGAATCCATGAAAGCACCGGGCTGGATGCAGTTTCCCGACTTGATTAGTCTAGTTTTAACGTTGACATAGCGCTCCTAACTACATGGAAAACAAGGTTACCCTTGGCTAAAGTGTCTTTCTTCATTGCTATTATTCAGCTTAGGTTTGTTACTTTGTTAACATCCTGTTTATCTTAACGTTTTTATCGCCTCAGTGGTGAAAGCTCCTGTCATTTCTCTCTAAAGAGCAAATTGTAAGTCATCCCAGCTGCCGCTTTGCTGAGTTTAACAGTGATTTTGCAGAAGGTGGCTCTTCCTTGTCCACACAAGCCTTACTCGTTGCAGACTGAGCTGGATGGCGTTCAGCTTATTGTAGCAAGCGTTCCTGACGTAGTTTCACTGCTCCTTCTTGCAACAACAGGAGCACATTGGTGGGTACACCGTAGTGAAGTATCTCCCTTTTTGTGGCTGTTATCGCACTCCAAAAACATATTTCTTCTTGTTTTTTTTCAACTGATAAGCTCCCAATTGGTAGCAGAAGTTCTTGTTCGTCTGTAGTGTGTTTTATCTTAGTACTTTTTAACTTCTTTCTTTTACTTCAGTCCTGGTTCTCCTTTGTTAGTTTTGCTGTAAACTGATGAATTGCGTCTTGAATGCTGCATCACACATTTGAACACTGCTTTATGTATATATCTTTCCTGTATTTAATGTTTTGAGGAGTGCTTTGTTTATGACTGCACTTTTCTGTTATTTAAGGATTTACATTTCTTAATCTTACTGTACATATTTCTATGGTTGCTCCGTCTGTACGTTTTAATAGAGAAGCATCTTTTCCACATAGGAACCTGTTGACTTGCCACAGTTTTGGGGTACCACAGTCAAAGATTTCTACGTTGAAGCAAAATGGTAGATATTTCAGGTTAAAAATTATACTGGAAAGCATACTACTTGAAAAGTTCATGTTTTGACCTTAGAGATAAAAAATTTGATCCATAGAGTAATTTGCTACCCCCAGTTGTACAGACTTTGTTCTGTGAGTCTAATTAAAGAGGTGAAGGTGTGAAACTGAATGAAAAATTTTGTTTCAAATGATAGAGAAGCTATGTTAAAAAATAAAAGCTATGTTAACACTCAGCATTTTTTCACAGGTTTTTAGTGGAGTTTTCTTCCTATATTTATTACTTACTGCCCCTCCCCCTCCACTAAAAAAATCCTATACTACTAGCCTGTTATTTGGATTGATTCAGTCAGAAATAATTTTGTGTCTTTCAGATTTCATTAAAAAAGAACTGGATACACATGCTGAATTTCATTTGTGAAAGGTGGAGTAAGGTAAGATAATTTTAGTGATTACTACTGTAATGTATGGTGATCTGTTCACATTGAAGGCAAGGGTTCAAAGATTAATCATAAATTAGAGGCAGAGAAATCTAAAGGAACTTCAGCCTTGGAAATAATAAAGCGCTGACAAGATCCGACATTCTGGTACCAGTGGTGTGCTTTTATCCTGTTTGTATTATGGGTAGTCTTATATTGGCCAGGGGGTTTTCTCTTCTTATTTGGGTGCATTGCCCATGGAAGGTGAGGAAATTCAATAGCTAGTGACAGTATGATATATTTGTATTTGGACAAATTATGTGTTTCTGGAAGTCTGTGAGATTTAAGGTACAGCCTATGCCGAAAGGCCGATATTTGTTGCCTGTTTCTACCATAAGAACAAACCAGTCTTTCTTTAGTTTTTCTCCTTAAACATCCAGAGATGGAAGAAGGCAGGTCTGCCTTTCACTGAGCATTGCTGTAGCATAGAGCAGTATCCTTCAGGATGGGAACTGAACCCTGCTGGGCACTTCACAAACATTTGTTAAGTATTTGCTTCTCCACAGTGAAAGAGCTACTTTATGTCCTGTGGTGTGGCAGGGTGCAGAGGCTGATGGTCACACTGCTAGGCCCTGAGAGAGAAATCTCTGTCCTGGTGGGGTTCCTGTTAGCAGAAGTGAGAAGACTCTTGTCTACGCATTTCCAAGCAAAGTTCAGTCATAGGACTCCCCTTACTTCCTGTGTGCAGAGCAGCTGTGTTTTTAGCTGAGCAGCTGCTTCTGGTATTCCAGAGAGTAAGAGAAGTCAGGCCACATATGCTGATGAGATGGGGGTTGTGGCCTGAACTGCAAGGCAGTCTGAAGCAGACTAATAAAACGAGTCTTCTGGTAGAGTCAGGAAGTTTTGCTGGTGTGGGAATAGGAGATAAGTGAGAGGTGAAACAGGATGCTCTTGGTCCAATGTGATGCTTATGGTTGCATGCAGAAATTGAGGATGGACTTCAGTGTACTTGTCCCTGATGTAGTGCCCTCAGTGCCCTTTTACAGAGTTCAGCAAGTAATGAATGGTGGAGGAGAGTCAATGGTGAACAGTATTGACTTCTCAGAGATCTTATTCCCCTGCTCCTACTAAGGGAGATCAAATTCATTTGGAAGATCAAGCAGACAAAGTCAGCAGATGCACTTTCTCCTGCAGCATTGCTTTTCTTGTGTTAAATGTGTGTCTTAATGCCGACTGAGAATCAATTACTGAAGAGTCTAGAGGGGTGTGCTGCCATGACTGTGCCTACATCTGAAATAAAAGCAAATGGTCGATACCATGGACTCAGTTATTTAATTGGGGCAGAATGGAATAGAGTGCACAACCGGATGCTCTAGGGGCTTATGTATAATTCTTTGCCTTTCACCACCTTGAACTGCTCAGTGAAGAACAACTTGGGAATCAGGCATGCACTTACAGATCTTTCTCCATCCCAAGAAGGTCAGGATAAAGTTGCTGGCAGCAAATGAGCATTGCTCATTGTGGCTATATTGTGATTTAAAAGGAGTTGCAGTAAAACTAGTCATTCATACCATCTTTCTTTCTTTTATTAATCAGTGTCTGCATTGGAAAAGAAATGCCTGAGGCAGTCCTTCATCTCCATCCAATGCAGTGCTGCTTCTTGCTGAAGAAATTAAAGAAGAATTGTCATTCTATCCAAAGACAGCTATGACTTCTCCCCTGTGGGATCTGTCTCCACACTTGCAAAGGAATCCATAATAATAGAGCTAAAAGCCAGCATTTGGGGCTCCCCTACAGGGACAGGATATCATCCTAATTAAGTGTTTCTCAGATACAGCCCTGGCTGTGCTACCCACTCCATATTTTGTCAGATTGCACTACCTGCTTGAAGGCTTGTGTTAGGGTAGGTCTGGAGAGAAAATAAGAGAGAAGGAAAAGAGAATACCACCACTTCTGTTTGCCTGCTTGCTTGGTATTTTGGTGCATGCTTTCTTTCCAGTCATGTAGTTTTAGTGGCTTCTTTATTAGGAGTCAAACTCTGTGTTGCATATGTGAAGTTCCACATAATTTTTTTGATTAAGGCCCCTTAGTTGTGTATAAGACAGGTTATGTCACCCTTTTTAAATAACAAGCACAGCTTTCTCTTTAGTCAGTTCTCTGGGTGACATCTCTTGGAAATGTGCCCTGCTAAAGTATATACTGGTGTGGATGATGAGTGGACAAACAGCACAGGTGACTGACTAAGGAGAAGTGATCATTAATATAAGCAAGCTACTTTACGATTATTATTGTTAGCTTTTGCTGCAAGTTTACTATCTGCTTTTACAATTTGGGGTTTTTTTAGCAAAAACCACCAGCATTTGCTAGTTTTAATTTTTCCTTCTTGTCAGCTTGTAAAGTGTAAGTGCAGAGCAGGCCATGTGTGACTGCATGTCTGTGTTAAATGTGCAGTGATCTTGTTTCTTAGAGCATAATGTTCTTCATCCTCTTGTTAATGCTAGGTCAATTCATGCCCCATTCCAACGTGGCACGTATAATTGCAATAACTACACTTGCAGCCATTGCATAATGTGTGGCACTTGGCCTTTCTGTAATATTCTGTATTCCATTAGAGGGTGTTCTGACTGCTGGCTTCAGTATACAGAGCTAGCTATGGCTTTTAGCAGTGAAGAGAGAGATGAAGAACTGAGTTTGAATAATATGTTACACGAAGGCATAATGGTATTGAATAGAGCCTGAATGCAGGGACAGGGAAAGAAAGAAGAGTAAGAGGACATGATGTCACAAAGCTAATGAGAACAGCTGAAGAGGGCATGTAGGGAGAAGGCAGAGCCAGGATTTCAAATGCTTCAAGTGTCTGGAAATGACAGTGATCTATGGGCTATTACTTTGGTTCTTATGACTTCTGTCTCTTTTTACAAATATTTTGTCTATATTATATTCTGTGCAAGAACAAAAATCAAGCTGGAATTAAATGCTACTCCTTCATCAAGCTCTTTAAAGTCTTGAAACTTTATCCTGTCCAAGCTTGCATTCAATTCAATAACATTAATTATACTCCTGTGTTTGCATTTTAATTATAAAGCTGTTACAATGTTTGTATTACAAAATGTCCAGTACCTAGTTGGTAATACTGCAGTATTATCCTTGGGAGATACATAGATGAACTACCACAGAATAATAATGAGGGTTTCAATAATAATTGTTTCACTAAAACATACTGAGAGAATTAACACTTAATCTGAACCATCTAAACCAACCTTCAAAACCAGCTGCCTACCATGCTACTTTCATTCTTGGAAAATCTGCATATGGATGATTTCCTACTTCCATTAGTATTTTCCTTTTGGCTAGGAAGGTAAGATACAAAGTGACCATGTAGGTTCTCAGGTACAGATTTCCCCACATCAAAAGGTCTGGACTGTGCAGTACAAACACTTGTAAATATTCTGTACAGTCTCCGTACGTATGGACTGCAATAGCTTGAAGCAATAAAAGACTGCAAGAAAAGACAAAGAATTTGCAGGTTTTTTCAGACTGAGGCATTGCTAGCATGCTGCTCTCTGAAGAATAAATAGCAGAATCGGCTCATGATTATTTTTAAATTTAGTGCAGGATTTTTCATAACTTTGGGGAGGGCAGGGAAAAATTTCTAATTCATATTTTTAATCTGAAATCCGACATCTCAGTAAAAGTCCTTTGTAGACACTGAGGATCTGCAGCCCTTGATAAAGTCAGGAGCAATTGTCAGTGATCTGAGGTCTCCCAAAAAATCAGGTCAGTCTTAAAATGTGTACCAGGAGAAATCTTAACTTTTCTGCTTGCTTCAGTGGAACTGAAGCTTACAGTTATGTGTCTGCTGATGTGCTGTCTCTAAGATGAGTTGCCTTGAACCAGAATTTATTTGATCATAAAATCTCCTGAATTGGAAGAAACCTACAAGGATCATCAAGTCCAACTCTTGCTCCTGCACAGGACAGCCCCAAAAATCCAACCATGTGCCTGAGGTTGTTGTCCAGATGCTTCTTGAACTCTGTTGGGCTTGGTGCTGTGACCACTGTCCTGGGGAGCTGTTCCAGTGCCCAACCACCCTCTGGGTGAAGAACCTTTTCCTAATATTTAACCTAACCTTAGCAACACAGCTTCATGCCATTCCCTTGGAATTCTGTCACTGGTCACCAAAGAGAAGAGATTGGTGCTTACCCTCCCACTTCTACCCCTCCTATTGGTTGCCCCATAGCTATTAGTTTAGTACAATTAGACATATTTAGCCATGGTATCCAGAAGAAATCTTAACTGCTTGCCTGTTTTGACTATTGTGTGACGTGCAGGCAGCTACAAACCTACTTCCAAAGCACCAAGATGCACAACTCACACTTCCACTGTTTGAAGAATGAATCAATAAGTAAGTGTATTAAAATTCAGGCCAAATTTGTCTGAAGGAGGCAGCATATACAAATACTACCTTTTAACAAGATGATTACTTTCAGCTCAAGGCAGAGAAATCCAAAGGTGGGTCAGAAGAAGAGCTTAAAATTGCAGACTAGGGAAAGGTTTTGTGCTTTTAAGGGCTTTTGTGTTTTTTTTTTTTTTTTTTGCATTTTATGTCAAGCTGGTAGGGATAACAAAATGCTAAAACAAAAGGAAGAGGAAGAAAACCAAAAAACCCCTTTCTTACAGAATGTTAACAGTTTTCTTGAAATGAATAGTGTATTTATTCTTTTAAAAAGCCTTTGAATATTATCAAGAAAAACATCATGCCTTATAACAGAAACTTTTCCAGATGTTGCATGCTTGAGTGACCCAAATAATCGAAAAGCCTACATGAATGTATTCAACAGTTTATGAATATAAGAAATTATAGTGAATAATGAGAATTTTAGGTACTGTGCGACTCTTGGAGGCTTGTGCAACAGAATCCCACAAACATTTTAAATTTGCACTGTGAATTCCTATGGAATCATTAAGACTGGAAAAAACCCCCAAGATCATTGAGTCCAACACATACAAAGTTATACAAGGGCTTTAGCTATATCCTGTGTTTTGGTAGTCTCAGGAGGTTTCAGGAAGTCTTGGGTGTTTTACTCATGATTTTACATTTTTGAGAAGAAGCATCCAGTTTTTCTATCTCTTGTATTTTAAAATCAGTTAGACTTTCTGCCTGTCAGAACAGCTTTTTAAGTTGCTCCATTGGGAGTTTTCAGTTTGGGAATTTTTTAAAGGTAGCTTTTTTGTGTGAAATATAGATCCATTACTAACATTTTTTTTGAGTTTTAAATTCAAATCATACTATTGAATTTTATATATATGGAAGATGTGATCTAAGCAACTTCAGACTTGTTAATTTGACCTTAATGACCTTAGAATTTTTTTTAAGGGATAAATAATTAAAGACATGGGAATTGAATGAAGGGAGGGTGAAACACAATCTATTTTTCCAAGATAGGTCATGCCAAACTGGCCTAGTATCTTTTTTTAATAAGAAAGTAGGTTTTCTAGAAAAATAAATGGGCTAGATCTGGTCTCTCTGGATTCTACTGAGCCATTTAACATGATGCTGCATCGAAAATACTGTTCAAGGTGGAGGGAAATTAGGTTAGTGTAAGAACTGTAAACACACCCAAAGAACTAAGGAGAGACAGAAGGTGGTAGATATATGTGATGTTGACTTGTTTAATTTTCTTGAGGCTTTTTTGTTTTGTCTGGTTCATTTTTTCCTGGAGTTGATATTGTTGGCATTCTGTATTAGAAGCAGGCTGTTGAAACCTGCAGATGGGAAGAGGAGTTTCTAGTGTGGAGTTTTAGATGGAGGGACTATACAATTAATTGGGCAGTTAGATAATACTAAAGGGATGGAATTCAACCCAGCAATGTGTCAGGCCACACCTTGTCATGAATTCTCTTACCCAGTTTAACCTTGGTGTCAAAATTAGCAGTATGACAGTCTGAGATCTTATGTAATCAGTGGAAAGAGACAGATTTTTAATTAGGCACCCAACTCCTGCTTTCTGTCTTGACTGTTAACAGAGCCTGGGCACCTGACTCTGGCATCAGTGCTGAATGCCTGAAACTGGATGGTGCTGCAGCCTCAGCTTAGGAAGTAATGCAACAACTTTTCCTATGAAGAGGGAGTTCAGCAATGGAAGATTTTGAAGGAGAAAGGCCTGTATGAGGGTAAGTGGGTTCAAGTTTGTCTTTAGTCTGTCAGTTTGACACCATCATGAAAATTATGTATGGGGTACAGGCAAGTGTCACAAAGAGGTATTTCCAGTTGAAGGCAACTCAGCTGGGTGCATCTGGGCTGGCACCTGATATAGAATAAATGTGCAGCACTTCTTGTGGTGTCTGAGAAATGTCACCTTAGTATGTAATAGAGGCAGAGAAAACTGAAAGAGGGTAGATTTAGATTAGCTGTGAAGAAGTAATTTTTTACAGTGTGAGTGGTGAGACATTGGAACAGGTTGCCCAAAGAAGCTGGTGATGCCCCATCCCTGGAAATGTTCAAAGCCAGGTTGGATGGGGCTCTGAACAGCCCGGTCTGGTGGAAAGTGTCCCTGCCTGTGGCAGATTTAGTTGGTCTTTAAGGTCCATTCCAACCCAAACCATCCTTTAAAAAACTGCAGGATGATCAAAGTCCTTATGTTACAAGAGGAGCCTGAGATAGCTGCGTTGGATATGTCAGGAAGACTGGTAAAATGGGAAATAATTGCCACAGCTCTGCTGCTGGAGTTGTGGGGAGCTTTGAAACGTGGCTGATATCAGCTAGGTGGTAGCCGACAAGCAGGAGCCTGCAGACCATCAGAGGACTAATGCAGGTCTGTGTGCAACATTATGGTGTTGTAGGAAGATTATGATACCAAAATGGAAGTGTCTACTTGTGTAATTTAGAGGTGAGGTGAACTGAATATATGGCATGTCTTACTGATAGAGTTTGTGTGTTCACCTAGCATGTGGATAAAGTATTGAACCAACATAGAATGCATAGTGATAATTGTCAGTAGGAGAATGCTCTATGTACAGCTAGAGACAAGCTTAAAGATTTATGAAGGTCAATGATTGCTTGGATTCTTTGAACTTAGGCTGTATGGCAGCTTGTGCTTTTTGATAACTCCTACAGAGAGTGATGCTAACTGTCTACTGTACTGCCCTGCAGTTCCCCTGCATGGCTCAGGGAAAGCTGTGTGGTAAATCAGGCTTTGAGTGAATTTGTAGGGCTGGACAAAGGTGTGTTAAGCTTAGCCTGTGACAAAGATACATTTAGAAGCTGCCTGCTGGATAGCAAACTCATGACCGCTGAGAGAAAAGCTTACTCTGAACTGAAAACTGTGGCTGTAGATCCCTGGTGTGCCTGTAGTGACAAGTGATGGGTGCAGCACTTACAGTCAGTGACAGCCCTTTCCCCAGATATTTCCTTAGTTTGATAAACACTGAAACTTAAAACTGTATGTTAGTGAAGAGCTGCCCTTTCCCTGGATTCTGGTTTGTCCCAACACTAGGTTTGAAAAGGAGTTGAATGCTTTGAGCAAGGGTGAGTAATGTGCTTTCTGCTCTGTTGTAAATCCTGAGTTGCTCTAACTGGCTTTGTCAGTTATTAAAATATTGTTCAGGTTGCTATTTACCAGAAATCTTCGTAAAATAGCAGGAGGAAAATACCACAGCAAGAAGCATTTTTAATATACTTCTGACAGAGTCTGTTTAGTTCTCTAGTTATTTATTCATTAATAAGGGCTCAGCCTGGGATTCTGAGATTTTTAAGTGCCAAGAGGAATATCAGGATAGAGTAGTATGGCTTCTCTTTTTTTTTTCCCCCTTCTGCTTTGTAGTTAATTATTGTATACTGGTACTAAGTTGTTACTGTTCTGTGGTAAAAACAATTGTATGATGATCTCACAGTCCTTACTTGGAAAGTTGCCGCAGCGAAGGAAAGCTCTGTTTATGCACCAAATTGTCGGTAGTTTGGAAGGGGGTTGTTCTGTTGGAAACAGAGGGCTTTGAATAACAGTCCAAGAGGAGGGGGGAATTGAGAAGATAAGTGTGAAAATGTGTCAGGGCTCTCTCAGGTTTATTTTTTATTACAGTCATGGTCAACTACCTTTGATTTAGATTCTGTCTCAGTTTATAGATGGCTTTTCTCCCCTTGGATTCTAGGCTTTATTTAGCTCCAAGTCATGTTTTTCTGGCTAGTAAACTGGAGGTTTATTTTGAAAATTTGTCTAAGCCTCTTCCTGAGAGACAACACTTGGAGCATCTCAGGCCTGCATGGCTGTCAGTTAAAAAGATGCCCAGAAAAACTGGAAGAATATCACTTGAAGATGTTTCTGGAAAACAGTATAAGGTCTGAGGGAACCCACCTCTAAATTTCAGGAAAAAGATATCTCACAGTCATAATGGGGAAAAAGAAGAAATAGAAGAATTTCCAGCAAACCCAGATTCTTTTTTGTGGGAGTGGGGGTTGAGGGGGATGGTGGTGGATCAAATAAGCACAATCTACTGTTGTAGATTATTACTAAATGTGAGATGTGAGAATGCAAATTTAATCTTGTTTCATAGTCTCTTAAAATAGCTGTTTGAAAGTGAGAAAAAAAAATTACCTTTTGAAGATTCTTGTCCTTCCCTACTCAATTCTATCTAGTTGCCTATTTTGCTTAACTTCAGTACAGTTCAGTGAAGTGAAACCCATCCAAAGACTGTACCCCTTGCTTAACCTTTTCATAGCATAGCGTTTAATCTGGGTAAACACTGTCCTTATGCTTTGTTCACACAGATTCTTAAACAGTAATAAAAATCTAAATATTTTTCTACAACAAAACTATGTGAACTAGTAAACTCTGTGTGCAGTACAAGAGAGAAGGTTGTTCCGACTTATTTGCGTATTCTGTGTCCTAGAGTGACTTTATGTTTGCTGTTAGGATAAAATACATGCTATAAAAATTAAAAATAAATTTTGCCAAGGTATTTTGGGGGTTTGTAGTCGAGCATGATAGAGATAATTTATTCTTGAAATGTGTTTATGTTGATTTTGTTTTGAAACAAGAATATTTAAGTTCAAGATCATTCTGTAATTTCCGTATTAGAGAACCCCTACACTTAATGCAGTTCCTGCTAAATTTTAACCCCAGAAATGTCTAGAATGGGAAGATAAGATAATCTGAAAGATATATTATAGCACAGACTGTTGTAGGAGCATACGGTCTTTGAAAACATTTTAACAATAACCTGTCTGAAATTATACTTTTGCCTTTTCTCCATTTTAACATGAGCAAAGAAGGAGTCTTAAAAGTGCTGCTCAGCTATTAACACCAAGCTATATTAACTGGGACTTTTGAACATTGATCTGGTGTTTCTAAGTCCAGGCATTTTCACTTGTGGCTGTGCATGTTCATTTTGGAGGCTTTCCTTCAGTCAAATCTACTGTGATCTGAGACAAGGCGGTTTTTGGAGCTGTCCCAGGCAGCTGCCAAATACTGTCAAACATTCAAAGTGGAGGTGTAGAGAAAAACAGTTGTGTGGAGGAAACTCCAGTTGTGTACATATATAGAATTGGTATAGTGTCCTGGAAGCATCTTGGGATACTGGGATTGATGGGCCAAGGCCAAAAGTCTGAGGTTCAATAAGGTGAAGTGCCGTGTCCTGCATTTGGGTCACAACAACCCCAGGCAGTGCCACAGGCTGAGGCAGAGTGGCTGGGAAGCTGCC
>WBMY01004885.1:1255058-1360476 GCA_013397315.1 Donacobius atricapilla | reverse complement strand
TGGCCAAGAGGGCGAATGGTGACCTGGCGTGGATCAGCAATAGTGTGGCCAGCAGGAGCAGGGCAGGGATTGTCCCCCTGTACTGGGCACTGGTGAGGCCTCACCTCGAGTGCTGTGTCCAGGTCTGGGCCCCTCAATTCAGGCAGAACAATGAGGGGCTGGAACACATCCAGAGAAGGGCAGTGGAACTGATGAAGCACATCAGAACTTGTCTGGAGCACAAGTCCTATGAGAAACAGCTGAGGGAGCTGGGGGATGTTTAGCCTGGAAAAAAGGAGGCTCAGGGGAGACCTTCCCACTCTCAACAGCCTCCTGAAAAGAGGTTGTGGCCAGGTGGGGGTTGGCCTCTCCTCCCAAGTGATAAGTGACAAGAGGAAACAGCCTCAAGCTGTGCCAGGGGAGATTTAGATTGGATATTAGGAGAAATTTCTTAATTGGAAGGTTGCCAAGCACTGGAACATCCCAGAAAAGTGGTTGAGTCACCATCCCTGGAGGTATTTAAAAGACTTGTAGATGTGACACTTGGGGGCATTGTTTAGTGGTGAACTTGGCACTGCTGGGTTAGTGGTTGGACTGGATCTTAGTAGTCTTTTCCAACCTATTGCAATGATTCTGTAATTTTTCAGAAACTTGTAGTTCTCCACCTTGAGGTATTTTTCTTGTTATTCAGCTGGTACCCTTAATGTTTGTTAGTCCCATTCTATAAGATGACTCAGACTCCATCTAATAAACATGACAGGTCCCTTAGTCAATGAATACTATTAGTACTAGATGAGCAAGACCTGACTTTTTAAACTGAACCCATAAGGCACCAACTGTGATTTTTATGGGTGGTGGGAGCCAAAGCAGCAAGTATGAGCTAGCTTTGATTTTCCTTTTTTAAAGGCTTTCATTTTGGTTTGAGGTAGAGAGTAAAGACTTTCTCTTCAGTACTGAGAAAAGGAAAACTTTATCCCTACCTACTAAACTGCCACAGAAACAAAAGGAAAACACTTCTTTAAAATATTTTTCTACTGCTTTATTTCTTAAGTAACTGAGAGTTTCCATGTATTCTGGGCTTTTTTAATGCATGAGCCCAGGTTAATACAGGAACTCTATAATTCTACTAGGAAGGAGATTTAGTAACCTTTAAGAAAAGAAAAAAGTTAACAGCTTCCTTACAGAATTAAAGTAACAGCTTTAGGAAAGAAGATGTAAAAAACAAGTTGAATGATGTCAAATTAGTGATTGAAATGTCATGGTAGTAATCTGTTGGAAGTGGAAATACAGAAAAGATGTTAAACAATCAGACTTCCATCTGTTTTGTGCAATGCCATATTATGCAGCAAAAACCACCATCCACTGTTATTGGGAAAAACAAAAGTCTTACTTTCTAATTGTTTATATAAATGTATATAATTTGCTGCACTGAATTTTTTCATCGTATTTTTGAACATTTTAGCAGAAGAGCTGTGAGTATCTTCACATGCCAGTCTAAGAAGGTTTAAACTTGGCATAGAATTGCAATTATTTATCAACATAGTGATTTTGATGTTTCTGTTGTTACTGAAAAAAAAGAAAGCCATCACTGCTTTATTTTGTTATTGTTGTGTAATTCAAAGGCTGTAGAAATATGAACTAGGTAAAAATACAAATTAGAGTTTAAGGGCACTTTACATAAATTTGACAATAAGCTAGGGTATAATGCAAAATTTTCAAAGTCAACAATGATGAGCTATCAAAAATGAGCTCTTTGCTCATCCTTGCTACTAAGGATGAGTTCTTTAACTGTGTACTTACATGGCTGTTGAAGACAAATCCTGAAAGAAAGTCTTTTGTGAATATTTAAGACATGTGGCACATATCAGTAGTTTGACAAGTAGCATTTAGTTTCTGAATTACTTAAATAATAATAAAAAACCTTAATAGTTTCCTGATATTTTGCCATGAATCAGCTCTGAAAAACATATACTACCAGAAGAAAAGCTTTTTCTATTTTGGATCCAAAGTATGACAAATCAGCATTGTTTTGTGTGGTGCCTGTTGGTGCATTTTATCCTCAAACAATGGGTTATATGTGTTAACCCATTTGCTTTCATGGGTTAAGTAATAGTTGTGAAGTCAGCCCTGCGACACAGGGTCTTCTATTTCTTTGAGAAGGAAGGCTGGGAAAGAAATGCTTTTAGATAGTATTTGGTATGGAAGGAGAAAAAAATTGAAAGAAAAAGGTTTTGAAGACTGTTTTTTTAAGGAAGCTCTGCTGGTAGCAAAAGTCAAGCTGTGGGGCAAAGGACAAAACAGATGCCTGGGAGCACTGGAAATGAGTGGTTTCAGTTGATTGTGTTTTACTGTGTGTTTGTTGATATTTATTCAACTTTAGGAGTTGGAAAAAATGCATTTAGTTGTACTCCAGCTTGTCTACAATTGAGAGTTCGGATATCTTGCTATGCAGTGAAGGGAAGAGGCAAGTCCAGACAAAAAATGTCTCATGATTTTTCTTCAAGTCTTAACGCAGCTTGTAGTTGTCCCAGCAAAGGTCCAGTCATCTGGCGCCACTCTAGTGGGTCTTGTTTAAAAACTGTACTTCTTCCCCTTCCCCAGGAACACCAGTAAGTACCAGTAAGTACTTGGCATCCATTACAAAACATCTTTCATTAGACTAGACTAAATCAGTTTGCTAAATAGGAGCCTCACAGAATAGGAAAGATCTTTTCTATGTCCAGCTGCATCCATCACTACAGAGATGACACTGGCATATTGTAACTTAATGTTTTGGCTTTGAAGTCATTTAGAACAAAAGTAGTAAGATATTTCTTGTCCTGAGGTCAGTTTCCGTATTAGTGATCAAAAAGGAAAATCTGAACATAAGAACTGAAAGGATTTTGGTTTGTAAAAGGCCCTAAAAAACAGACAGGGCAATTACCACATAGTTGCTGGTTTCCTAGAACTGAGGAGAAATTCACAGTATATTTTGCCCTGTTGATTCCTGCATTCTGAGTTGTAATCTTGGCGCATTAAGGAATCCTGGTATAACATGACAGAACGCATTAGAAAAATCCCATTGGATAAGTTTTTGCAAGTTCTATTCTTACTTATGCAGGATGGACCTGGGGACTGTCACTGGGGAGAAAAATAGAGCATGTTTTAACTATAATTATTTGTATGCTGCTGTTGTCCACTCCCAGGAGGTCTAATTTTATCTGGAGTTTTAAAAGGCAGGTATAGCTGCAGTTTCATGACATATGCTTTTATGCAAATGTTAATAAATATGTTAACTTTTGCATCTTCTACCTGACTTTACAGTCAAACTTCTATACCTTCCCATTCCCTCTGGATCTCTGAAAACACTTATTCATTTGCAAGATTGTAATTTACAGTACCTGTCATTTAAATTAGCTAAACAATTTATGGGGCTTAGGTCATATAATAACTTGTAGAGGGTAAATGAAGGATAGAGGACAGTATTTTACAGTCTTTATTGTGACCTGAGGCTGCATACCTGATATACTCTAGCACTCAGATATTTTCATAGCCAAAATAAGGATGCAATTTAGTAGCTCGTTGCCTGTAGAGTGCTCCTTAAAAATCTTGCCTGTGTTACCCCAGAGTCATCCCTCCTAAGGCATATAGCCACAGAGATATTCAGAATGGAGGAATTAACAAAGTGTTTGTTGGATGCACACTAATACCACTTTTTCTGCATCATCCTTTAGTAGCTGGGTTTTCACAGGGCTTTGACGCGGTTGTTGCTTCAGTATTTAAAGGTCAAGGCTACTCAACTTCATTTCAACCAGGGATTCCTGGCTTCTTCCACATAGGTAATGCCAGACTGATGTTTTCTCCTAACTCACTTTGTTTTGGATTAGCAAATGTGCTAATTGCTTGTAATTGTATGCTTTACAAAGAACTATTTGCCTTGTAGGGTTTCAGTTACACTTAGTTTTTGCTTCCTTAGTTGAAAAAAGATTGCATTCTTGAAAAAAGATTGCTTTCTTTTTTTTCTTTTTTAATTGCATGAAGAAAGTTATTAATAGACTTTCCCTTTTCAGAACTGGAAAATACCCAGAAAGACATTTGCTCACACTTTCCAAATACAAATTTGCTTCTAAATTGAGACCAAACATGGAAAAAATTTGAATGTTAGGTGAATATTTGATGTAGTTCTAAGCAGATGGAAACAGCTCTTTGGTTTTTAGAATGTTTAAGTTGATGCTTTTAAATTGTCCATGAACTATGCAAATAAAGTTGGTGGGAAGTGACTGAGGAATACAACCCACCATCAGTAGCTTTAAATTAGCTTGTTCTTCCACTGGAAAATTTTCAGGGTGTTTTTGAATCAGGAAAGATTGAAAGCTATTGATAACTGAGTTTAATAATGTCCCATTTCGTTTTGTCAAGCAGTTCTGGCTTATTTCATGTCTAAAAGTTAAAAGTTGTGTTTTGTGACACTTGCTGTTTCAAAAAAATTATTTTGACAAAGATGTATTACAGTGATGTCCATGATTCACAGTATGTTCTCTGTGGACAGACAATCATGTTATGTTTTCAGTGGAAGCAGATATATTGTGCTTGTAACGTGGAAATTATCCACATGATCACACACTGTCCTGACTAGCCTCTTATGGCTAGCTCTCATTCTTGACTGTTTAGTCTATAAAAACTCTGTAAATGAAGCTGTAGAGTAGAGAGGAGATCTGCAGGATCTGACAAGGCCTAAAATTAGTGCTCCTAAATGTTGAAGAAATTATCTCATAAAGCACGGGACTGCAGCATCTGCTGGTACATGTAAACAGTGAAGAATAGCACAAAATTCCACATACATGCTGTTATGCTCAGAATCTTTTTTATGCAAGCGAAAAGATGAAACCCATGCTATATCTAAAGACCAGTAATTGTTGTTATTATAACTAAAAGTCATAACAGCCTGATCCAGGAATCATTACTTGGCTGGATCCAATAACTACTGGAAAAGAAATAATGCTTCTGTATAGCGGAAAGTCTCAATAAGTAACTGTGCAGTTAAATTCATTGAACACATAAAGCATCTACTTCTATCATGCTGTAATTCTCACCTTTTTCCTCCCTCTCTGGACCGTAAGGTGGTTTCATTCTGGTGGTGGGTGTGTGGAGGCTTTTCATCAGTTGTCAGCGTCCTAAGGACTTCAGATACTGAAGCATATGAATATCTGAGTAATGTGATGTTCATGTTTGTTGTTTCTTCTTCTCCACTCTAGGATCCAGTTAGGGCCATTTTTATATTTGCTGACAAGCTTTTAAACTTGCCTCTTTTTTCATTGGTCTGCAGCTGCAGCTCCAAGTTATGTCCAGATTTACTGTATGTAATACCATACATACAACTGATCACTCTAGAACCAGTTTTGCCCGCCCTTAAGTCTGCAGTTCTTTAAGTGACTGTGGGTGAGCTCTAGCCACAGTCCTTCCAAGTGCCAGCTCTGTACCCTCTCTCACTTTATCCCATGCTTCTACTCCATCCTGCCTCCAAGTCTGAAGGCCTCTGCTATCATACCAGGCCTTTATTTTCCTGCACTAAATCATTGTGTTGAGTTGTAAAATGATGCTGGTACCATGCAAATATAAACAAAAATAAAAACAAATCAGCCACAGATATCTGTTCAGTTGGAAAAAAATGTTGTCCCAACTGAACCAAGTTTAATTGCTGGCTAAAACAAAGTTTAATTGCTGGCTAAAACAAAGTTTTAGGCAGGTCAACAGAAGTTCAAACAAAGTAAGCCTGAAAAACCTAAATGCTCAGCGTTTGCAAGCCCTGCTGCAAAGCTGCTGGCCAGTCACTGCTGATGGAAGTGTGGTATCTACAGGGTAACAGAGCTGCAAGGGCCAGCAAGGGACACTGATAACATGTTACCTCCAGGCCTTAAACACAGACGTCTGGGTGTGATGCCCAGTTCAGAAGTTCTCAGGATGCTTGTCAGCTGAATATGGGGGTGCAAACATAGAGATGCTGCACAGAATACCAGTGCTGCTCATTATACTGGTTTTCTCAGTCTCTAGAATTGCCTGCTCTCAGAGAAGACTCCAGGCTAGATTAAGCTTTTGTTCTGACCTAGTCTTTATGTCCAGCTTTTGGCCCTACCGTTTGACCAGAAGGTACTGCCTCTCCAGCAGAAAGAGTGGATGTGCCCACCCTGCGATGCAGTTCAGTAGCTTAGTTTAACCTGCTGCTGAAAGTGGCTTTGATGAGGTGATGCACTGTAAATGCAGTGTGACTGAAATGTGGCTACCTGCTCTCATCTGGGCCTGAAGAGCAAGACAGATAGCTGAGGGCAAAATTACAATTTCTGCTGCCTTGCAAACCTTGGAGGTTTGACTGCTGAGGTAGGCAGTATGCTTATGAATTTCTGATAAAGTGTAGTGGGAGGCAACAGAAGTTAGCAAAAGTAAGCGTCACTGTGGCTTGCCTTAACATGCAAAAGTTGGGAGTCAAATATATCAGTCATGAGAGTGAGTTAGTCATGAACTTAAGAAAAGAAAGTAATTTGGGATACATTGTTCACATTCTCAGGCTTTTTTATATTCATGCAAAATTTGCTTTTAAAAAAGTGAGATTCAGGTAAACTTGCCCTGTAGTTTAAAACATACCAGTTTTAGAAGTCACGTAAGTGCTTGGAGAATTGACAAAACTCTGACATTTAAGTTCATATTTTTGAGCACTGAGTGCTGCAAGGAACTCAGCATTAATATACATGCTTTGTCTTTGCATACCATTTATATATTTTTTGTGATTGTTGCTATCATCCCTGCAGCAGTTATTTTTTAAAATAAATTTTTGAAGGCCACTATACTGCTTCAGTTCTAAAGATTGATCAGTACTAGCTGCTGAAAACAAAGCAGTAGATTGCAGTTACTTGAAAACTGTTTCTATTTTAGAGTAGCCCTGTACTCCAGAAATACATGGCCATACTCTACTGGACTCTTAATATTCTTCAAATTCTTAGAATTTTGGACTGAATTGTTTATTACATCTGGCCTGTTAGTGGCTGACAGTGAAAGAAAAGACTGTTATCACAGAATAAAGTTATGTGCACAACACATGCTGCAGCTACACAAGTACTTGTTACTTTCTCTCTGAATGGAGCATTTTAACCTGTAATATGCTGGTGTGAGGAGACATGAATCTTTGACATAAGTACCCGCAACATTTTTATTTATCCTCAGGTGTTTGTATGTTTTCTCATCTTACACATGAAAACTGTTGGAGCATTTGAAATACCTTTTTTTACTCTTACCCAACTTTACTTTTTGTTGCTTCTGTCTCAACATCTAACATCATAATAGCTGCTACAAGGCATTTATTTTCTCTAATAGCTCTGTTGCTCAGTCACACCTCAACAAAGAATATAGTATTTTGGTAAGGCCGATAATCAAAGCTGGGGAAACTCACAGGAATTTCTACAAGTAGGGAACAATTGTTGAAATATGGTATTCCAATAGAAAGTTACTGATCTTAGATACTGATTTGTAATGAAATTCATAGAAATATGTCGGTGACATTTGGTCTGATTTCCTCTTATGACACTTCAAAGACAGTCAGGCCACTTATCTATTTTCTTTGTACCTTGTGTTCTTTATTTATTCTAGTTTTGTGCTACTCATGTGGGCTTTTTTAATTTAGCAGCCAAATAGAACCAGTTTCAATATACTCCAAATATTATTCCAATATGTTTTAAAGTGATTGATGATTATCGATTCATATCATGATTCCTGCATGGTAGGGTTTCGGTTGCTCTGCTAGAAGTTAATCACAGAACGGGTCAGGTTGGAAGGGACCACAATGAGACATCTGGTCCAGCCTCCTGCTCAAGTAGCGTCATTCATCCCAGAGAACATGGACAGGATTGTGTCCAGACAGTTCTCAAATATCTCCAGAGAGGGAGACTCCACACCCTCCCTGTGCGATCCCTTCCAGTGCTCGGTCACCCGCATAGTAAAGAAGTTCTTCCTCATGTTCCGGTTGAACTTCCCAGGCAACAGTTTCTGCCTGTTGTGTCTTGTATTGCTTGGCACCAACGAGGGGGCCTTGGCTCCATTCTCTTCACACCCTCCCTTCAGATACTTGTCTACATTGATGAGGTCCCCACTCAGTCTCTTCTCAAGGCTGAACAGGCCCAGCCTTCTCAGCCTTCCCTCATAAGAGAGATGTTCCAGTCTCTTAATCACCTTTTTTGACCTCCCTGGGTTTGCTCCACAAGCCCCATGTCTCTCTGGCACTGAGGAGCCCAGAAATGGGCACAGCACTCCAGATGTGACCTTGCCTGGGCTGAGCCGAGAGGCAGGATCACCTCCCTTGACCTGCTGCCAATGCTCTTCCTGATGCTCCCAAGGTCACTATTGACCTTCTTGGCCCCAAGGGCACACCGCTTTCTCACGGACAGCTTGGTATCCACCAGGACCCCAGGTCCTTCTCTGCAGAACTGCTTTCCAGCAGGTCAGCCCCCAGCCTGTGCTGGTGCCCAGGTTTGTTCCTCATGAGGTGCAGGACTGCATTTGCTTTTGTTTGATTTCAAATGGTTCTTCTCTGCCCATCCCTCCAACCTGTTGAGGTCTTCCCGGAGGGCTGCACAGCACCTCTGTGGTATCAGCCACTTCTCCTAGCTTTGTGTAACTAGAACTTACTGAGGAGGCATCTGCCCCTTCATCCAAGTCCTGGATGAATAAGTTACACAGTACTGGGCTCCAAATTGAACCTTGGGGACACCACTAGTGACAGGCCTCCTGTAACTTGTCAAGGAAACTATTTGAGAAATTGGCAGGAAACCAAAGCAGCACACCCCCTCCATTGTATATTACTGTGGGTGATCTTACTGTTTACCCACAGGGTGGTACTGGCATTAAAAAGGATTCCTTTCACTGGGACAGCTGTTCCACCGAGGCGTTGAAAACGGGAACAGTGGTGGGAAGCATAGACTGTTGTTGGCCTCTGAGGAGTTAGATGCTTCTGCTCCCAAACTGCCAGCATCCCACCACTTGTTCACATGACTCCAGAAAGAAATGCAGGGAAGAACTGTGCAGTCAGGATGTTGGCCAACAGCAACCCTCTCTCCCATTGATTCAGAAAGGTCAGTGTAAGCAAAAAACCAATTTTTTTTTCCAGGAAGAAGAAATGACGGCAGCACAAAGGAATCAGATACTAGAACAACAGAAAAAAAAAACTTGAAAAGACATCTAGTATTGTAGTCATTAGGCATAGCATAGGCATGTACTCTGTAAGAAAAAAAGCTACATGATCAGAAATACATGAACAAAACACAGTTCAGGAGTACAAAACAAGTGTTGATGGAGAAATATGCACCAGCACATTTGCATTAGTAGCTTAAGACTCCAGTTTTGCTATGCTGCCTAAATCTTAGTAATAGCTTTTGTGGAATATTACTCCTACACTAACATTTATTTTTAATTTTCTAAATACTTGACACTGTTTCAAATCCTGAGTAAATTAGTTATATCTTATTGAAAACATGTATGTTAGAGAAAGAATTCATGCATTACTGGTTTTTCTTAAGGTGCTGTTGTGTATTTTTCATTTATATAAACATTTAAAATAGTGCATGTAAGAATCACAGTGAGTCAGAACGATGCAATGTGGAAATTAAGAGTGCTTGTGAGATTTTTTTTTTGTGTGCCTGTGACCTAATGGATCATTCCTTCCATGTGGGAAAATGTAGTGTCGAGAAAATAAAGTTTCCATTGTGACTCTGAGGTGCAGTCCTGTTGCTCAGGTGAAGCTCAGTGATTTCAGAGCATCATCACACATCAGATCCTATCACACACATAAAAGGACAGTGCTATCAGTACACTGTGATTCCCAGGTTGTTTTGACCAGTGTACACTAACTTTAATTACTGCTCTGTGGAGTGGATGAATATTATAGACAGGTAGATCAGGTAGTTCTCTAGACATTCTGTTGTAATCCAAACTTTACCAAAACTTCTGATTAGAGATCTCGTTCCAGTGCTTTTATCCCTCTGTCTTGTCTGTGGTCCCCCTCTCATTGCCTGTATGAGGGAGAATATGTTAATGCCATTGATCTGCAATCAACAGCAGTATGAAATCTTTAGCAAATGTTATGTGTATCTGGTTCATCTCCATATCAGGTCATAAAGTGTTGAGGTTTGGATTTGTTTGTGGTTTTTGTTTTGTTTGTGTTTTTAATTTGTTTGTGGTTTTGGGGGTTGGTTGGTTTGGTGTTTTTTTTTTTTTTTTCATGTTTTGGGGGCGTGCTTGGGTTTTTTTGTGGGTTTGTTTGTTTTGTTTTGTTTCATTGGATTTTTTCCCTGCCTTTGTTTCCCTGCCTCACTCTTTATTGCAGCAGGAGGAGTTCAGACAGGGAGTTAAGATCTGTGTTTTTTTCCAGCTAGAACAATGTGTTTCTGCTTTGTTAGCTTCATGGTTATGATGAGAGACTGCTCTAGGAGAGGCAGGTGTGGGGAGGGTGTTGAAATGACCATCAAATTCAGAGAAGTGTTTCCAGTCCAAACTCCTCAACAGGAAGTGTGTCCCTGTTCTCATGGGCTTCTCCATGTCTGTGTAGGCAGTGTGAGAACCCCAGGTCATGGCAAGAGAAGTCATCCCATGCACAGGAAAATTCACCACAAAGTGCCCAGCACATTTCTTGTGGAGAGGGTAAAGGTTAATTTGGGGTAAAGACCATTTGTAAGCTGCTTCAGTTTCTGTTGGTAAAGTGGTAGAGGAGGCTGAGAGGGTTGGACTTCAGACTTCCCTATGGCAAAACTCAGCATTTTCTATGGCATTGGGTTGTGTTCAACTTGATAAAAGCTGTTCTGCAAAGTGAAACAGAGCTGTGCTTTTTCCTTTTTAGCTAATAGATGTGTGTGTTACAAATGCTCACTTCTACCTCTGGATGTGCACATTTTTGTGCTCCTAGAAGCACTAAAGAAATAAAAATACTGCAATGACAAGTGAAATTTAAACAATATCTCATTAAGAGGAATGCTAATTGTATTTCTGTTGTGAATATAGAGAAATAGTTTTAATTTGCACAGAGAGCTAAGTGGCCTAAAATGCAGTTTCCTGTTAAAAGTACTCAAATATATTAAAGAGGTAAAGTTGGATTTTTACATTATTCGAGTTTGCTAAAGTTCATGGTGGGGGAGGATCAAGAAGAAATTTTATGACTTACAAACTTATCTGCAATTAAGTCGGATCTGTGGACAGGAAAGGAAAAAGAGAGCAAGGCACTTCTGGTGCTGAAATGTCCTTTTATCTAGATATCACTGAAAGGTTGCATTCGGGGTTTTCCATACTGCACAAATACATTTGTTAGATCTTGCGTTAATTGATCTCATTTTCTTGTGGAAGACTTTCCCTGTTCTTGCTGCGGTTACTCACTCAGAATCCTCAGAGGAGCTTCAGAGAGTGACAAGAAGATTCTTCAGGCCAAAATTTAATATTTTTGTCTTTGTTAATCAAGGTTCTGGTGTGTGGGAGGAGGGGACATTTAACCAGATTATGATGGAAACCTAGACTTAAGAAGCAGACAAAGGGGGAGATACAGCCTCTTGGTGGAGCTGACAAATTGGCACCGGCTGAGTGTATCTTTGTGGGAAGGTAATGTCAGTCAGAGGCAAAGGTTCATATTGGATGCTGGCATCACTTGCATTCTTTTGCCTTCCCAAGGCCTAGATCATGGAAGGAATGGACTGAAACTGTTGTCAACCTATGGATCTGCAGTAGACATATTCTGTGTTGCTGCCTCTGTGAGTTTGGCTGGAAGGATCTGACTCAAGGTGCCAAAGTCATGGCCTTTCCTGTTTCGACCTGTGCGAGATTCAGGACATTCAGGCTCTCATTAAATGAGACAGAAGAATGAAGTGCAGGTCAGACTGTAAAGAAAGTAGCTCTTAATTGGAGAAGGTCTGAGCAGGGTTTAGCTGGCGCCTGCTGACCTTTGAGCTGATGCTCTGCTCTCGGGCTGCCTGTGCAACCTTGAGTGATAGGATTGATTTAGACCTTCACCTCAGATCCTTGTGTGATTAATAAACTTCCTTGCATAATCTTTGAAACTGCTGTTGGAGTTGGGTTGCTGGAATTGCTGACAGGTTGAATTTGAGCCACCATGTCAAATCTTGTTTCACTACCAAGGTTTTCTATTGTTGGAGGTGATAAATAAATAAATAATTAAACACTCCCTGCATACTAGTTATACTGGTGATGGTGCTCTTACACAAAAGGCAACATATTCATAATCTAGCATAATCAGGCATTTCTTCCTTTCCGTTATTTTCTCCATATTGATATGATTAATAGAATATTAGTTGGAAACCAGGCCGTGCTACTGATGCAAAATACTGTTTCAGACAATATTCACTTTCATGATTTTGTGTATTGTTAAAACATTTTCAGAGAAACTATTTATGAAGATGTTACTTGAAGAATGCAGTTGGCTGAAGGAGCCCTCTTCACGTTTCAAAACAGATTTTTCAGGAACAAGAATCCTAATTGCTGAGGTTCAGGGTATGCTCCTTACAGTCTAGAGAGCTTTGAGACTCTAAAACTAATTGCAATTCAGTAAGGAACCCACAACTACTTTTTCACACTCTCTTGGAGATGATGGTAAACTTTTCAGTCAGATTACATCAGTGGTTGTGTTTTTTTTTTTTTTTAAGCGTTAAGGAAACTGTCACACTCTCCCTTTTTGTCTGTTATTGTCTTCATGTAGATATATCCGTAACATTTAGCCTTCTACTCCTGTTGCATTTTTTGCTTTGGTATGCCTTTTTACGTGGTCAAATACCATAAGCCTAGAGCACTCTGGCTGTAGAAAAGTAGAGTCTCAAAGTAGACTTTGATTCAGTCAGTGATTGGAGTATCATCTTTCTCCTGCTTGTTGATGTGTGAGTTGGAAAAATCCTGTTTCTTGCAGTTGTGTAAGGAACATCAAAAAAGTAGATGTTAGGCTGAAATAAGGTTTAATCTCACCTCACATGTTTATTTCAAGGAGTAGTTTGGTAGGAGATTTTTTTTTTCAAGAAGGGAACAGACCAAAGGATTTCGCCGAAACAATTGTTGAGATGAGAATATTAGCTTGTAGTTGTACAAACTAATCATCAGGGGTTAATTCTGGGGCTGATATGGTCATAATTTTTGCTTGAGATCTTGCAAGCAGAGTGAGATCAAATGTCCCAAAGTTTCAGTTCCAGAAGACACGAGGCCATGTAGCTGAGCAGGATGGCATTTGCTTTCCACAATTAACTGACAGGACTGAGGGTAGCAGGGCACAAGTGGCATTACATAAAGACCTTTTCTTCAGGTCCTATGCTTTTTTGCTAATAGAGTGACAAATAAATATTCATATAACAGAAGGGGAGCTTGTTCAAAAGCCTTTTGTGAACTGGGGATGTGGCCTTTACCAATACTGGAGGTCAACAACAGCTTCTCATGTTTCTGTTGAAAACTGGGCTTGCAGCAAAGCTTCATGAAGTGCAGAGCTGCACAACTTGCTGACATCCACTGTCTGCCCTTTTAGTAAGGGCAAAGCCAAAGGCTATATGTAGCTAAATCATACCATCTTCAGGAGAGGTTGCCTCGACGTGAACAGCATCAGCCTTTGACATTGCTGTCTGCTTGAGTGGTACTAGTGTTTGGAAACTATCCATTACCATTGGTTTTTATCAGAAACATGATCATAAGGTTGTAATTGTTGAAACAATTGTCATTCAGGAGAGGAATCAGAGCACCTGTTGTTTGGCTATGCTTTGGTAAAGGGAACTCACCCCCAACCGAGCTAGCTCAACTGTACGAGGGATCCATTTTGCCCTGCTGCAGCATCAGGACTGAGCGAGTCATCTTAGTAATTTTTATAATTACAGAGAGGTATCACCATGGGGTGACTCATCCCACCTACCTTAGAAATAGTGACTTGTTCTCTGGAAGTGCCTGTGTCTCACCACTGACCATGCAGAGAACTCGAATGGTGAGTTGAAGTCAGATACTTGCCTCCTATGTTCTTTAGGTGAGATAAAATCTTTCTATAAGTGGTAAGAGCTCATGTTAAAGTCTTAAGCAGTCTTGGGTAATTGGTAGGGCTGGTGATTAAATCAAGAAACTGAGACTGGAATTCCCGATTTCTTTTACTGTAATATGGGATAAATGGGAGGTCTTAAAAGACGTAGCCTTTTAATGTCAGTGTACTTGAATGAGATGGCAGCATTGTCAAGTATAAGCCTTCATTTAACCTGTAGTAAACTTAAAAGCAATTTGCTTTTACTATATTCTCATTGCCAGCTGTTTGTAGAAACCTCCTCACACAGTATTTTTACCCACTGGAGTAAGAGACCTACATCCTGATCTTTTGAACTTCTGAGTTTGACACAGGATCTTTTCTCATGACAGTAGCACTTACAACTCTTCCAAACAACAACGTTTTGAAAGTTTAGCTGTAGAAAAACAAACATAGTAACAAAAACTGTCTTATACTCAACATAACATATACATTCCTTTTTCTTAATAGCACCCAGCCTTTTGGTAAACAAAATGTTAGTGTATGTTTCTTACAGCTGTTCTACCCACTCACCAAATGCTGACCTGAAGTCAGTCCTTTTCAGCATAAGCTTATTTCTTTGTGTTCCCGCTCTGGCTGGGTATTGCCATGACTAATGCTGGATGAGGTCCAGTAGAAGATCATACAGTTTTTCTATTTTCAGTAAACGTTATGTGAGCACTGATAATCAAAAGTTAAATTTGCAGTTAATCTGAGAATGGTACCTGCCCACTGGTTGTGATTTTTGCAGTATAAAAAGACTGTGAATTTATGATGATTTTGTTAATTTTTTTAGATGTGGATTTAACTGATATTATGATATACAAAATCCCTTCCCACATGAGGAAAAGAGCCCTCTGTAAGTATGATCCTTGTAAGTAATGTAAAGATGTACCATTAGATGATAAATTATTACTGCAATTTAAATGAATAGTTGAGGTCTTAGAGAGCCTTGGAAAATTACTACACTCAGTAATATTTAAATAGAAATAGCTTCAAAACAAATTAGATACCTGACCCTCTTTTAACTTAAAAAGGAGTGACGTTATATAAGGATGTCAGGAATTGTAGAGATTTTAGCTGAAAAGAGCCAGGCTCTTGAACCTACTTGCTGTCTGACCTGTACCTTGGTGAACATGTTAGTTATTCTCTAATACATTATTTGCAGATTTTGGAGGAAGGCACTGTGATGTCCTGTCTAAATCTCTACAAGTACATTTTTAGGTCTTTTCATCAGGCAGTTAGGTTTAATAGACTTACAGACTGTTAAATACGTTATGTAAAGAACAAACCAAGGAAAGCCTATTGCTGAAAGAATGGAAAAAACAGGAGAATGGAAAGCCTTGGAAAGTGTCAAAGAATTTTGATGGAAGTTTTATTTGAATAAATACTAGGACATTCAGTACTATTTGAGAAAGGTTGGTTATTCACTAGCCACTTAAACATTAATAAATACAATAAAGCTTTTTTACTGTGTGTGATCAAACCTTGGAACAACCAGGCTGGCTAGAGAGGTACATTCTTGTCTAAAACCAACTGGACACAGTCCTGAGAAGCTTCTTTTGAGAAAGGGCGTTAGATTAGATAAACTAAAGAATTTATCCAACCTTGACTATTCAATATGAATTGTAAAACTGCCTGCTTTAATTTTTGGCTGTCAGAAACTATATCTATAGGCAGAGTGTTGTTTTGTGTGCTTCACTGAGTTTCAGAGCTTTGGGGATGGGATGTTCAGAGCTCTCAATTTCTGCTTCTTCCATTCAATGATTTATTTTTTTCCTATTTGGAATTGACTTATGACATGTTATATAAACCTGACTTGAATCAAATTCTCACTTCTGAGTGGCAACAGACAGGCCTATCTTGCAGACACAGCCCAAATTCCCTCCTACCTAGAATGAGCTCCCCATTTAAAATCTAATTTCTAAGCTGATGTAGGTGGCCAGCGCTGTGTTCATTTCAGTTGTCTTACATACTTAGCTTGCATTTGAATTTTTGATGTCCAGTGAAGCAGTGATAGTTAAGAAGAAGCTTGAGTACCCCGTGGAGAGAGGAAGATTCTTTTGAAATCCTCCAGAGGGAGATGCTGACTAATTAAACTCAGAGACTTAAGTTAAGCAGGTTAAATGTTCCTTTGGAGGTCTTCAGGCAGGTGTAAAGTGGCATTTTAGAACAAAATATAAGCTTGGTGTTTTATTCAATTAGAATACATCTTACTCATTGTTAGTTCCATCAACCTAAAAAGAAAATAAATATTCTCCCATTTTGCAGTGTGGTTAAAATGTTTTGTAGAATGAACAAGAGGCTGCTGGGAAGGTGTTAGTTACTCTATTAGTACTTTTCAGGTTTATTAGATTTTACACCTCACTTGCTAAATTAATGGAGTTTGTCACAAGAGTATGAAACAAATATGAAAGTTCCATTACTGCAGTGCTAGCACAATTGATAGAAGGAACATTCACATTTAAAATCATAACCAAATTTTCTGTAGGCTTTCTTTCCTATTGTAGTTTTTCCCTTCATAGGCATTGTGAGGAGAAGAGCTGTCATGGGTGTCTGTAGTCCAAAAAAGTGGAGGATGGAGGAAAAGCACAGATGCTGCCATCTGCCACATCAACAGGCATCCCTTTTTGCTTTTTCTTTCCACCACCATCCCAGTGGCCTAAAATTTTGGTGTATGTTTTTGCTTTCTCTGTTGCTTAGCATGGTAACGTTAGAGGAATAGCAGTTGGAGACAACCTGCTGCACTCTGCTACTCCGTGAGACAAACATCAGTCAAGCCAAGCAGCAAGAAAAGAAGGGCTCTTCATGAGAAAATGACAGCAAGAGAGCACAGCCCCCGCCATGGTGCCAAATCCCGCACCATGCAGAGGGCCTCCACCATTGACGTCACGTCAGACATGGTTGGCCTTTCTCTAACAGGTTTGTACCTTCCTGACAGCAATTGCTCCTTTCATAATCTGCCTTCTACTAATGTTGGTTTTTTCTTTTAATTGCTCGAAGATTTAGAACTGTCTGGTTATCTGGAGGTAATGAGATAAAGGAATTATGCTAAAAAAAATCTAAAAATCTTGAATTTGCTACTTTTAAAATAGACAAAACATTAAAATCAGAGAGGAATTAAAAAATTAAGTTAGATTTTGTGTAGTTATGTGTATCACTCAAAAATAAGCAACGGAGGAGAAAATAACAAAATAATGTCATGGTCTAGGAAGAGTCTTGGCAACCCCCTTGTTTGACACTGTATAAAATTTTCAACAGAGTTCAGGCAGTTGAGGCTTGTCTTCGTTATCTTTTATGGTTATTAAATTAGGATTCTAACCCTCAGAGACTTTCTTTCATTAGTGAGAAAGACAGGTACTTTTAAATTTTGTCCTATTAACTACCACAGATTTAATAAATTGGTGTTAATTGGGGCTCAGGCTTTAATCCTGTTGTTTTCTATTGAGATTAAGCATTTAATATTCCCATATTGCATATAATCTCACATATCTTTACATATTTTGATATGTTTTTTAAACTTCGATCAACTCAGGTTTTCCAAATAATTATTAGATACCAAGGATTACCAGATAAATATTTTTATACCAGTCATGAGTCATTGAATTAAAGACAAATATTTTTAGTATAAAATGTAATTTTTTTCTCTGTGTTATTGCAACTTCAGGAAAGAATTCACATGGCAGTGATGTGAACTTGCTAATCTTGTGTTAATTTTTCTGATTTACAGGAAACATTCAGGATCCAGATGAGCCGATTTTAGAGTTCAGTTTAGGTAGGCTTCGTGATTTTTATGCTAGTTTTGATAATGCATGCTGTTGAATATATTTGATAATTTACATGTGGGGTTTTGTAAGTGTTGAAGTGCATTTCTTATAGTAAAGTTTGCAGCTTTGCTCTGATTTTTATGGAGATGTGGTACAGTTTTCATGCTGCCTGCACAGTATCTTTTGATAAACAGCCAGCAGTTTCATTCTGTGAAGTTTCTAAAAGTCTGTACCTGAAACATCAGTCTTACAAAATTTTAAGTGTTTACTTTGTGAATATTATTATTATTATTATTACTAAATGTTTACTTTGTTTATGTGAAGATGCAGTGAAACTGCTTTCATTGTCAGTAAATCAGCAGTTCAGGTCTTCAAGTAAACTGAAGATTTGCTGGAAACACCGTTTTAGGGCAGAATGTTTTCTAAGAATTGCAAATTACACGTAACTTCTTTCCTGGGGTCTTTGCTGTCAAGTGATAATGCAAGATGCAGAGGTGACCTAAGTTCTGAGATGGTTGAATTTTGACAAGAAGTTTGTGCGTTGATTCACCTCACCTGAAGAACAAGTGAAAAATACTCATGAAAATTCAGTCCACAGTTTCAACTGCAGGAGGTTTTCCTGGTTTGATAGTGGACTAGTATTTGGAAGGTTATGCTCTTAACAGTGTGCTTATGAAAAATTAGAAAATTTTCTCAGTTGTGTGCAATTGTGTTATGAATAATAATCTTAAGCATTCTCAGAGCTGAATAAGGTACTTCAGTTATTTTCAGATAAATTAAAAATATCTAGAATTACTAACTTGTTTAGCTAAATATCAGAGTTTACTTCCTGCACGTAGCTGAAGCAGAGTTGGACCATATTGTAGTTGCCTGTATCTAGCTAGGTAGAATTACGTTCTGAAGTTTAATGTAATTGTGTGGAGTCACTTGTTGAAATTTTTAGAAGTTGTTTCCTACTCACCATAGTCCTTCCCTAGCAGTTAAACTCACAGTAACATTTTAGGGGAAATAAATTGCTGTCATGGTACAATTACAAGCTGGTTTTCCTCAGTGGTACTGCTTGATCAATGTTCAGGTGCTTCTTTTGGTTCTCCCTGGGCAAATGCCATTTGGTAATGGGCTTAATGGAGCATGACTTTGTATCAAATGCAGCCATGCCTATGAGATTCCCAGGGGAAAACCTATGCACGTGGGCTGTTAGAATGAGCTTGCCAGGGGGTGGATAGGCATGTGTTAGAAGAAAACAAGTTTAAATTGCAGCTCTAGAGCTTGGAGCCAGACTGAGCTAATTGCGTGTTTACTGTTTGCATGCATGAAGTTGAGTGGTGTCTGCTTTTATAGTATGGTGATAGAATTAATATTAAGCTCTTTGTGGTTTGATTGCTCAGCGTGTATAATGTGTTTTTAAAAAAATATAGTCTTACAGCAATATGAAAAAGATCCTGAATCTAAATTTATTATTTATCTGTTGCATACCTAAAGCTTGCAGTGAGCTGCTAACTCCATCGCTAGATCGAAAACCAAATAGTTTTGTAGCAGTGAGTGTAACTACACCTCCCCAGGCATTCTGGACGAAGCATGCACAGACAGAAATTATTGAGGTAAGTGCTGAGGTACTTCTAGATTAGATTTAAAATTGAAGCTAACACAGCCATCACTTCTTCCCTAACAAATATCACCTTACATTAACTTTTGGCTTTTTGTTTATGATTACAGGGAACAAGCAATCCTATCTTTCTAAGCAGCATTGCCTTTTTCCAAGACTCTCTTATCAATCAAATGACACAAATCAAACTCTCCGTGTATGACGTCAAAGATAGATCTCAGGGAACAGTAAGTTTTCTTTATTCCGTTGCCTGCCCAGTCAATGTGGAGCAAGGAAATGAGAAGCAAAGAGATAAAATTAGTAACTTCTTGGGGAGAAAACAAAGGGATAGCAGCACTGATCATACAGAAAACAAGATGGGTAGGGAAAGGAGAATGGCTTGGCAGAGTGAGAAGCATTGCCGGTTTTCTCAAATAAGTCTTGTCTGCAGCAAGTTTGGAAGCTGTGGGATTTAAATTAAAAAGGTCTTGTCACTTGTGCTCTTTACACTGTGGACATCTTTAGCAAACTAGATAATAAATAAGATCCAACATCCCTATCCAAGGCTTCTAGCCTGTGCCAAAATGCCATAATGAAACTGTCCTTTGGAACAGAGCACCTAAATTCTGGGAATCACCCTACCCTGATACATTAGAATTTGTTCAGGGGTAAGGTTTGTTTCTGAACTGAAGAAACTTTAAGTGTCAGTGCTCCCGTGTTGCTACTTGGATCTGTGGGCAATACAGGCCATTTATACTCAGACTCTTGTCCAGAATACTGTTTCAGGCCCCATGTGTGTGCTCTTCCATGGCTGCCTCAGGGGCAGCAGAGCTGTTCTTCTCTGTTCAGTGCTCATGGGGAAGCTCTAGGGAAAAATGAATACCTCCAGAGGAATTAAGTTCTTCAGGAGGAGGAAAATTTGGGTCAAGGATGCAGCCTGAGCCCTGTTCAGTGATTGCTTTCAGTGTTCCTGTATTGCTTGGCCTAAGCTCATACATACTGAGGAGCCTCCACATATATCCTAGAGAAACAAAAATGCATATTGTCCCCCAGTAGAATAAAAACTTTTATAAATTATCAAATATATTAAATTTTAAGATATTTTAATTAGTTATATATGCCATATTTAGTTATGGTTTTGCTCTTGGGCTTTTATGCATAATAATTGTATTTTGCACTTCAGTGCTGTGGTCAAAGCCTTTACTCACTATGAAGGTAAATACAATTCTGGAACTCATCTTCTTTCAGATGTATTTGTTGGGTTCTGGGACATTCACTGTGAAGGATCTTCTTCAAGAGAAGTACCACAGGTTGCACATAACACTAAGGTTTGTAATATTTTCCTTCTTTTAAATGTTGATTCTTGAAAACATACTTAAGATGCGATAAAAACCTCTTATTTCATGCCTAAGTTGAAAATGCACTTCTTTAAATTTCCTTGTTTTCATATCAAGTATATTCTGATTATTAAAATGTGTGAATTCATACATTTCTTCTCATCATCATGTTACTCTCAAATGTATAAGCTGAGCACGAGCACTACCTAGGCTGCCTTCAATTCTGTACAGCATCCTTACAGGATAAGGGGAATGTTTTCTTGTTGAAATAACCCATTATAAAATTCAAATCAACTTCAAATGAAGTTGAAAAGCTTCCTATTGAAAATGTTCTTTAAGTTTGAAGATTAATAGCCTTTTATAAGTGTTTCCTTGTTGATGAACAGGTCCTCCTCCAAAAAAATCTCAACGCAGAGTATTTGTTGCAGGTCAGCTGAAAGTGACCGTGTTGGTAACATCACAGTTATTGGATGGCAGATGGAGGAAAAATCTGACCAAAGGCCTCCAGTGACAAGGTCACCTGATACAATTAATGGAAGGGTGAGTATGAGCATTGTACCAAATTCAGAAGAGTGCAGATTTATTGCCAGCATTGAAATAAGCTAGGTTGACATCTGCCGTCAACTTTCCTGTCCGTTTTGATATTTAGTAGTGCTTTACATTTTCAAAATACTGTAAGGTCTAGCCTAATGGTGATGAAGCCATTTTGAGTTTTGCAGAGCTCTTGGTGCTCTATTGTGGGAGCACCCACAAGAGTTACGTCTTGGGAAAAAATTTAATCATTTAAAATGATTAAGCTTTAGTATCAAGTACTTAGTGGAAGAGGCTTCTGGTACTGTTCATTAGTGCCCTTGGTGCATGGATAACCAGTTTCAGAGACATGTGGTATTTCATTTCACATTGTGAATTGGAAGGTATTATTAAACAAAACTATAATGAGAATGCTAGGGAATTACCAGAATTTTAGTAAAACTGCAGAGGTTACTGGACTACTGAATTTTTTTTTTCCTGATCCCCAAATAATTGTTTGAGAGCAGATATTTGCAGCACTTTCTCAGCCTAGACATATATTTAATTCTGTAAAGCTTGTGGTTTGAGTATCTTGGTCATCACTGAACTCTTACATATGTATTATGTTCACAGTGTGCATTAGAATCCCTTTTTGTCCTCCAGATCTGTTCTTGCCTATTGATGCAGTATCTGTAAGGAATCTGGAGCTATGCTAGCATAAGTAGTTGAAAGGCTGCATGAAAATTTTTGTGGCATTTTGAACTATTTAGTAGAGGTAAATAGGAATGCTTAGGATTTATTATTCCAGCCTGCAATATTTTTTGTCCACAGTAAAAATATTTGAAATATTTATTTAAAGCATATGTGGAGTTGAATATTTCTTTGAAGTCTCTCTGTTAGGTCATCACTGCATATTGCTGGGGCACTGAGGTTTCATTCTTTATTATTTCTGGTTTCTCTTTTTTTTTTTTTTTTGTTCAGACTGTATTGCCAGTTGATGAAAGTTTAACAGAATCCTTAGGAATCAGATCCAAATATGCTTCATTGCGGAAGGATGCACTACTGAAATCTGGTAAGGGCTGTAACAAGTAAGCTTTAGGTATCAATAAAAGCTAATCTCTCCTTGTGTGCCTGCAGCCCCAGGGCATTTCAGCAGGTGTTTCATTTGAATAGGAACAGGCTGCTGACTGAGCAGTCCTTTGAGGGTCATACCAGAATAAATAATTTTATCATATGCACTATTCTGTACTGTAAAAACAGCAGAAGCAAACTTTTGCCATGAAGTTGACTGTAATATAACATTTTCGATGCAGTTTCGTAGTCTGTTCTTAAGCAATTGTTGCAGGGTGAGGAGAGGGACAGAGGAAAGCAAGTTGCTTTAAAAAAAGAATCTTGCAGAAAGGTTAGTTTTCCAGCAAATGATTGCACGAGAGGAAAATGCACAGTACATAGACAAAAAAAAACCCCAATAACATTTTAAAAGGTGAATATGTATTTCATTTAATTTCCTTAGCAGTGTAGTAAGTCATTTGTAGTGGAGGCTTTTTCTGCAAACACTTGAAGAATGGTCATTGCAGAATGACCATGCTTGCAAAAGGTAGACTGGTGCCTGGTTAAACCAGATCTTTACAGCAGGTGGTTCAGCATGTTGGTGAACTGAAGCCATTTACTTTAAGAAAGAAGAGACTTTGTGCACTTTTAAGTCAAACACCAGGCTTAAATAACATTGTTTTAATTTTTTAGTGTTTGGTGGTGCCATTTGCCGAATGTATCGTTTCCCAACCACTGATGGAAACCACCTGAGAATCTTGGAGCAGATGGCAGAGAGCATCCTGTCGCTGCACATCCCTAGACAATTTGTGAAGCTGCTTCTAGAGGAAGATGCAGCAAGGTGAGTTTTGGGATGGTTTACATGTGCAGTAATACACCAGTGGTGTAATTGTTATTAAGTTACAAAGGCATAAATATATCTGTGTTAATGCACTGACTACTCAGTGAGATAAGAAGTGGCTTTGAGAATCAGAAGAGTAGTTTTGAATAGAAAACAAAACAGAATAAAATCAACTAAAATGAAACACTGTAGTACAGTAATGACGTTGCCTCATTTTAAGAGGTGGGAGGGAGAAGGAAAGCTGTTAAGCATTTTGTAGGTTTATTCTGAATTTGCTTCTATTTGAAGCAATTAACTCTTCTAGGCAACATACTCCTTTATGAGTGTTTCTTACCTATGTTTGTAGGCTGTGGTTTGCAAATCTAACGGTTTATGTATTCTTTATAAAGGCCAAGATTGGTATGTTATAGAATTTTAGCTGTGTTTTTGAGTATTGGGCTTTTATTTTGGCAATGTTTGTATCCAATCCTATAGACCTTGGCAAAGTCTGACCTTACTTAAAACTAACTAGTGCTCTCATTATTGTATAATAGGACATTTCAGTTCCTTTCGGATGTTGTGGAATAAAATCAAGGCTAAATCCATTCATTGTAGGTATTTTCATATTTTGTGAAAATTACGAGCTCTCACAGGAAGATGGCAGAGACTTTTTATAATGCATGGGAAAACTAATTGAGTTTCTGGACTTCACATTGGGTTTTTTTTCTGATGTTATGTTTTCAGTGATGTGCACTTAGATTCCAGAAACTGAATGCTGTATCTTGTTCAGCTGTCCTGCTAGAGCCTTGATGGAGCAGGTTTCGGGTATGCCATTGCACACTTAGTCATGGGTTATTTGATTTGTATCTTTGTTTCTCTACAGCTTTACTCACAATAAGTTTAAAAGCACCTATTCATTATGAGGTACAACCATAAAAATAGTTTGCAAGCTTATCCATAAGGTGCCATGTATGATGGATGTAGGACTTGAAGATAAGGAGAATTTAGGGTGAATGAGCAAAAAGATGTGTCTTTCTGTAAGACTGTAAACAGTGACGTTTGGCCACGAAATGTGAGTGTTCAGAGGCTCTTGCTAAAATGATGCGGAGATTGGTAGATGCGTGTTGTAAACAGGTACAGGTTAATAACAGCCCAGGTGATTGTTAATATGACCTTGTATATGTAAACTGGGTGATGTTGCTCAAAGGTAAATAGGCCTTTGTGTAATTACTGAGAGAGGCTCCCTTGTCTCTGTTCAGTTGAGGTGACCCTCAATACACAATCACACTTTGTATTCATGGAGTCACTCAGATTTGACCAAGCGCTCTGTTCTCCGTTCTCAGTGCTGCAGCCCAGAGGAATGACAGCTACACAAGCACAGCTCTTTCTGTCTTCACATCCTGGTGACTTGTAAAATGTCCTTGGACATCCTGCTGTCTCTTAGATAAAACTCTTCTGGGCCAGAGCCCTTTGAAAGGAAACATCTCACTGGGGGTTATGATATTTTGACTGCCTCATTATTTATGGCATACATCTTCCTTGCTGTCTTGGCTCTATGGGACAAACAAATAAACTTGAAGTGTTAAGCTGTGAATTTACTTCAGGAAAATCAGGGCTCAGATGCATGGCTGGTTTTGAGCAGAGAGTTTAACGAGGTAATCGTAATGCAGAAAGCAAGTTTTGAGATGAAACTGGATGGGTCATTATCTAGGTCACTGATAAGTATACTTTATGTTGCTTCCTGTTGGCAAATCAATCAGATATTTTTCTTGGAAATTTAGTTCTTTTTGATAATATCCTAAATACTGTGGAATGGCAATTGCTCTGGGAAATGCTGTCTTAAATTATACGGACAATTGGTTAAAACTGTGGAATTAGGGATATTGAGAGAACTGCAAAAAGAACTACTGGATCCTTTTGACAGATTATTGTTCTACCTTTTCTGGGGTAACGTGCTGTTGAATTGTGTCTGGTGTTGACTTGTTTACTTTTTCCCCTTCCTTTATTCCAAATAATACACTAATTCAAGAAGACAGTAATACAAACATGACATGAAATACACTGAGTATTTTCTCAGCAGCACTGCTGGGCAACAGTATGTAACACAGGATTGCCATGTGACTGGAAACCTAGCAGTCAGGGTACAAGGGAAAAGCCAGGGGTTTTCGTGTTCAGATCTGGGGATGTCCAGTCCTCCTTTATTCTACCCTGAGTGCCCAAACCCCTGGAATCAAGGTTTTGTTGGCTCATCTTCGGTCTCTCCAAACCCTTAATGTTTAATGCTTGCAGTCTCTCCAGACCTTTAATACTTACACTTCTTAGGCTTTCCTTGGCCATGCAAACTCTTCTGTACATATCTTATCAGTGAATATACTCCTTGTGCCTAACATCAGATTGGTGCTAATATCCCACCTAAACTCTGTCACAGTTCTTAATTAAAGAGCCACCACAGTTCAGTAAAGTGTCCTTAAAAGGTCCTCATTGTCCCAAGTCACCTGACATGATGACAATTCCCATCATTTACAAATCCTCATATAGTTTGAGAGCTCCTGCAGAAAGGAGGGAAGCTCTGCCTATGACCAACACCTGAGGCTCCTGGGGGGACTACAGTGTATTCTGCCTGTGAGGAAGCAATTTACCTCAGAGTAGTGCTCAGCCTGTACTCTGAGATGTGCTTTGGGATGTGTGTTTGGAAGCTTTTCCAGTCTGGGAGCGTGTCAGCTAAGATGGTGCTCTGTTGATACGATGTGAGAGTCACTCTTGATCAAGTGGACTATGGACATAAACACCTCTTTCCTTCCCCTCACCTCCATTTTCTATTTGTTTCCCCAGGGTTTGTGAACTAGAAGAATTGGGAGAACTGTCTCCTTGTTGGGAAAGTCTTCGTCGACAAATAGTTACACAGTACCAAACAATTATTTTAACTTACCAGGAAAATCTAACTGACCTGCACCAGTATAAAGGTGATTTTTTATTTTGTATATAAAAACATGATTATTCTCTAGCACGATTGTTAGGGTTTCTTGGAAATTGGGCACCCAGAATGTTTTATGATGAGTAAACAATGCTATTGTATTTCTTGTCTTTATTAATATTTATTGTGAGTTTGCTAATTATCTGTGAATATTTATCTGTTCTATTTGTTCTCTTATCTTATTCTGGAAGTAGAGGACGAGTGCCATCAGTAACAGAAAGATTTTAGTTTTGTTTTTTCTTCTTAATTTTCTCTGCTTTACTTTCAGCACATAGCAAATTATAAATGAAGCTTCTTGAATGTTTTAGCATAGGCACAAGGAGAAGGGCTTTATGCTTACTTTTGTCTTGCATTTCTCAGGTCCTTCATTTAAAGCCAGTAGCTTGAAAGCTGATAAAAAATTGGAATTTGTTCCTACAAATCTACATATACAAAGGATGAGAGTCCAGGATGATGGAGGATCAGGTATTAGTTGCTCTTTCTTCACTTATCTTGTTACTTTTCTCTCCACTTTTTTTATTTTCATCCTCAACCATACAGCCAAGTTTCTACTAAGTACTGTAGTAGTGCTACTTGACATTTTTGTAGCACGTTGTATTCTCAGATTCCAAATCTCTTGGCAAAAGAAGAGATGTAAGTATGATTATTGCTGTTCTACAGGTGGCAAAAATAGGTTCTGGAGTTAACTCTAGGTGGCACAAGTTAGCCTGTGTACTAGGGCTGGGTTAAGCTGCTGTGTCCCTTCCAGACATTTTGAATTGCAGTAGAATAAAAAAGGTTCTGACTTTGTTTCTTGTTAAGCTTATGTGCTTTTTCTCCAGAATCAGCACGTATGGTTACGCAAAATCACATTTTTTCACATCAAGCTTGTTTCATCATAAATAACCTGGGTTTTCCTTTCTTTTAACAGTAATCCCCTGTGACCATGGATGCACACTTGTCTCACGTGCCCATGTGAGGGATTCCAGTAATGGGAAGCTTTGTATACAGACCAGTGTTCAAGACTTCTTTTTCACTATCAATCTTCTAGATTAAGAAACAGAGGCCCTGAATTCACATATGGGTCTTTTACCTGAAAAAGTGTTTGATGGATTTCCAGGGCCTCTAGAACAACTCAGTTTTCCATGTCTTTCAAACCATGGCAAAATTTTCCCGAAATTACTTTCAGAAAAGGTTTTGTACTTACACAATTGTTTGTCTATGTTAAAGATGACAAGTTTTCATTTGTAAGTCCTTTTTGTCCATCCCAGATCAGAACTACGACATAGTTACCATAGGAGCACCAGCAGCTCATTGTCAAGGCTTTAAATCAGGTGGCTTGCGGAAAAAGCTGCATAAATTTGAAGAGGCAAAGAAACAGTAAGTAGAAATACTATTATGTCAGCTGATACTGTGCTGTTTTCTCCTGATCCATGCTCAGTTATTTGGAAAACCATTCCATTCTGTTTTTATTTCATTCAATAGTACTACTATACAAAGTTTTGTGTTGAAGACTTTTCTGTGGGTTTTTTTTCCAAAGAAGGAGAGGGAAAACAGTTTCCTCCTTATATTACTGTATTTTTTTACTGATGGGTTCTTTCTGAGAATCTTTTAATTAAAACTTTAAATTTTCTGAATACTTGTTGATTCATTTAATTTAGCTATTTTAGGTGTTGAGTTTGTGTTCTGCCTAATTGTGGGTCAGAACATTTATCTGCTGAACCTCCTCAGCTGCACTACATCATGCTTCAATCCATTATTTTCAGAAGACTTTTCACCCCTCTCATAGCTTCAAGGTCCTATTGCGGAGCTCTCTTTAGTAGGAACCTCTGTGCCTGATTGGTAAATTCCTTGTTGACAAAGGAATTTAGTTCTGAAACTATTGCAGTAGGCCTTCCTGCATTGCCTAAAGGTTTATGCACAGATTGGACTTCTGAATTTGGCCTCTGCCCTACAGGTGGGACACTTGACCCCATGGTCCTGTCTGGAGGGTCTGCCAAGTGACCTCTGTAGAAGTGTGGATATATGAACTAGAGCAAGGTGCAGAAGCTGGGAAGGTCACACTTGCTAATGTGGCACCCACTCCAGCTCCCAGAGAAGGGAGAGTGCTGCAGGGTCTGCATTGCTTCTGCTACCCCATGGAGCATTTAAGACACAAGAGCAGCAGGACAAGGAATCATTGTAGTCAGGAAAAAGGAGACCTTGATAATGTCCTTCCAAAGAAAGGATTAGTAGGATTTGGAGCTGATAGGAGGAAGGAATGACGTAGGAATCAACTGCAGAATTAATTTTGGCAGTAGAGCAATGAATAGCAGCATCTTGTGAACGTCAGTCAGATATGTATTGATAAAAAGATCGGTGCAAAAATACCTGGTGTAATTATTCAGGCTGACAGAGTGCATTAGGATAGGACTAGAGGAAACTGTAAACTTGGGAACCCTGGTATGCCAGGGTCACCCTTTCTGTTCTTTTGATACCAGTATTGCTTTTTGAAATAACCTCCTTCTGTCAGTGTAGCCACTGAAGTGGTTCTTACTCCTGCAATAGCTAATTTCACGTGTGGATTTGTTCTTTTTCCCCTCACCCAATAATTAAGTTGAAGGGAGAGTTTCATTTCCATCCAGTACTTTTCCTCTAAGCTTTTCAGAACTGTTCCTTCTGGGTCCGTGAAAACTGCAGGTTCAACATTTGAAGAACATCTTTCATTTTAAGTACATCTATGTTATCAAAAAAAACAGTATAGTAGAACTGAGATCCATCTCCTCAGTTTCGTTGTTACATTCAGTTTCTTCTTTCATTGGCATAACTGTGCTTGGTGCATTTACAGCATTTCCCCAGATCAACTCGTGGTCATCTGGCAATCTGTGGTTTCTTTGCTCACAAGTTCATGTACCCATGTTATTGAAAAAATGACTCCAATAAGTTATTTCCCCAGTCATACTTTGTTTTGTTTCCGCTTTTGGTATTTGCTAACAATCTGCTAATTTTATTTTGGTTTTTTGTTTTTGTAGCAGTTATGAGGAGTGTTGGTGAGTTTTCTGTTTCTGAGAGTTCTATAGAAGGTTTCTGTTCTCTGGGTTGTTTTATTTTCCTTTTCTTTGGCAAAGATCTGGTGTGTTTTAAAGTGTGCAGGGCTTTTTAATGTCATGCATCATGGCATCCCTAATTGTGCTGTAAGTAATTGTAGCTGCTTTAGAACATGATGTGTGAATGAATTTCATTTCATCTGCAATGTTTGTTTGCAATGAACAGCTAGCTTCCTGGCTCTCTCTGATCATAAGAAGTTAAAAAACTGAAAATCAGAACACAAGGATTTTATATATTTTCCATTGTTATTTATAATGAAAATTATGTGGAATGAGAAACTTTTTTGCCAGTGATGGAAGATAATTAAGATAATTTTATGTATTTTAAAACCTTAATAGTGACAGATTCGGCATGGTGTATATTTTTGTAATCCATGTCTTTATTTAAATATTTTCACATAATATTTTTCCTAATTTTGTGGTGTTCAGTGCTATCAAAAGCAGACATTGCTGGATGGTTCAAAAATGCAGAAGTTCTGCTCTAAATTACTCTTATTGAGGTGAACCCCTAATTCACTGAGAATTTAAGTCTGTGTTACAGTTTGCTGGTATAATACAGTGAGAGCTGTTCATTTGAAAAAGCAATTGCAGGTTGGAAAGTGAGTATATTTGAACTTTACACCATAATTTTTTCCCCCAGTCATCCTACCAAATGTTTATGAGTAATACATAATTAATTCTAAATCCAGTCTCAGTATGCTGCATGGCCTTTTCTGCCAACTATGTCTTTATGCATGTTAACCACACTGTCGTGGAAAGAAATTGCTCAGAGGAATTGTCACTAAGATCACCAGTCACTAGAAAACACAAGTCAAGTACAGGGAAAGCCCTAAAAGCTGAGATAAATTTGCTGTATGGCACAGCAGTACTGGGGAGTGGTTGCTCTCTGCCCCACTCGGGTGGGTGACCAGAGCGCAAACAAGGAAACTCTTTCAAGACTCACTTCTGCAATACATCCTTTGAAAACAAATCCCTCATCTTTCTTTTGTAATGGAACTCAGGCAGACACTGGCATTAGGCTTCTCCCTTGCCTTAATATCTGTTAAGGGACAAGAATTGGAATTGTGGCATGATTTTGAAGTGTGCCCCATGCAACCCTCATGTCCTACATCACAGATACACTGCAGAAATTAACAGCATTTGCTCTAAGGGTAGCAGAGGAGTTCACACTCCTTGGAGGTCGTGATCTGTGGTAACCATGCCTGAAAAAGAAACTCCTCTCCGTGTAACCTCTCAGCATGGCTGTCTCCATTCAACAGTGCTGAGATCGGTGCAAACAGTAGGTTCTTCTGTGCTGTTACTATGCTGAAGCCATTCATGACTGAAAAAAAATAATAAAATCAAGATAATACACAATTGGTGCCCCTTCATGCTTGATGCCATGTTGTGAATGGGCATCACACTTAGCACAGCTGGAGATGATGTAAAGGCCTGGTCTTTGGGTACCTTTCCTACTAGGAAGGAAGAAAACAGCATTCCGCTTGACAAAGGGAGTGGTAGTCAGCTGGTTCCAAATAATTAACTAAGAGCACAGCTTCAGTTTTGAGTAATTTTATAAGTTAAAAGGCAGCTTTTGTGAATGACTCTTCCAGATGGGATCAAATTACCCTTTGGAAGTGCTATTCTTTCTCCAGCAGTTGTAGAGCATCTGTCTTGGATTGGATAAGCAACTTCTGTAGACATCTAAACTTAAAAGGGCATGAACTGTTCTCCACTGTCAAATAAGCAGTCTTAGTGTAGCTGCATTATCCCCATATAAAGATATGTTTGTCCCTAGTTTAGTATATTAAGTGTGTGCTAACAGAAACTACACAAAGAACATTGTCGTTGGATTAGCCTGAAGATGCATGTTGATTTTTTACATATCATAAAATTGCTTTTGCTGATGTAACTTGATTCTGGTCTGCAATAGAGGAAATTATATACTAGCAGAAGGACTTTTTTTTGTTAATACCACAGTTAATACCATTATGGATCTAGGTGGCATTTCTGTGTTAGAAGGAGCACACATTTTCTTTTCATGATGTTAGTAGATATGTGATAAAACATGTTTGTAAACAAGGCCTCAGTAAAGTATCTGTGTTGTAAGGAGAGGGAGAATGGAGCAAGATGTCTCTGCAAACAGTGGTTCTGTATCTGATGGCAAAATCTGTCACCCACATTCTCCTCAGCAAAACTGGCCCTCTGGTGTACAAACTCTGCCCACAGCCCCTTGGTATCAGGGTTTAGTAAATCTGCATCTGAATGCTTTTAGTAAAAGCAGAGAAGTCTCTAGGATCATGTTCCTGCTGTGCAATTGCCCACTGGACTTTCACTGTTGATCACTAGTTTAAGTAAATTTTTGTTGTCTGCCATTAATTCCCCAGCATGCCACTGTAATGTCTGTCCCTCTAGATCAAATTCCCCCCTAAAATCAGTCTTTCTTTTTCAGCACTTCAACAGGTTCCCAGTCTATAATATACATCCCACAGGACATCGTTAGAGCAAAGGAAATTATTGCACAAATCAACACGCTGAAAACACAAGTCAGTTACTATGCAGAAAGGCTCTCAAGAGCTGCCAAGGATAGATCAGCTAATGGCCTTGAAAGAACACTTGCCATCCTAGCAGATAAGGTAGGAGAATAATTCATTTCCCTGCTGAAGCACAGTGTATTGTTTGTTCTGTCTGTATCTTCAGTAGGTTTTCTTGAAACGTCTGTTTTACCTTTTTCAGTAGTGTGTTGTAAAATGCACAGACCTAAAAAAAACTGTATCAGCCTTTAAAAGTTCCTGTTTTCATTTATGTTGTCTCCTACTTTTCAAACTCTGGCTTCACCTCCTTTTGAAAGTGCAGTGGAGAGCAATGTCCTCTGATTCCCTCTATTCGTTCATCACACTGCAGTAATGTGCATTCTTCACTTTCTTTTATATCCTTTTCTCCATAACCACCCAGGATTTTTTAATGTTCTGAGTCATCTGTCAGGCAGCAGCAACTGTGTGAAAGTTAATGAAACAATTCTGTATTTTTCCACTAGTGAAATAAGAAATAATGGCGACATAGCCTTTGCTTGAATTATAGTGATGTAAACCAGTTATTTCTCGATGTGTGCTAACAAAAAAACAGACTGGACCCACAGCTGAACACAATATTACAGGGAAAAAAACCCCAAATACAGTTTCACAGAATTCTTCGGTCCTTGAAGGAGGTCTGAAGGTTCTAAATAGCAGTAGGGGCCAATCAACCTGCCATAAGTTGTCCCAGTGGAAGGTATACGCATACAACTTTGTATAATTGGATCTCATGTAAATGTATTATTCATTATAATACTCATTCTAAATTAGTACTGTATATTGTCATGGTAGGACACGAAGATAGATTGACTCCATAGAGTTGTCAGAAGAGAAAGAAGGCTTTATTTACAATTCCAAGAGTTTCTTTTATAACATGCTGTGCTAAAAAGGTACATTATTGGTCCACTGGACTGACACTTCTCTCCATTGGTCAAGTAATAGGAAACAACACCTGGGGACAGTTGTTATGGGAAAGGGAACACTGTTTACTTAACCTGTTTTGAGAAACGGAGAGAGATGTTTTGAAAAGAAAAGGAAACTGTTGACAGCTTTCCTTGGGAAAAGAGCTAGCAATGGTTAGCAAGCTAAAAATTCTCCCGGGCTCAGAAATATTGAATCCACACCATATATAACTGATCTGTGGGATTTTCTATAACTGATTTATGTGTATATGTAACACTTAATGTCTTATTTATTGTTGTTTTTGTAGACACACAGGCCACAGTTTTCATTTTCATACAGCATACAGAAATCTTTTAATACAACACAGCTAAATAAGACAGGGAACAAATTGCATTGATTAGTGGGTTATACCTTCAGCCCTCCTCTTAAGTCTTGTTATGATTTTGGACAGGATGATTGGGGTGAAGCCTGAACTTTTTGGTGTGGCACCTGTTGTGTGGGGTATAAAAATCATTTAATATAGAATATAGTGAGTTGGAAGGGGCTAATCAGCATCATCCTGGTCCTGCACTCCCAGATTCACACCATGTGCCTGAGAACATTGCCCAAACACTTCTTGAACTCTATCAAGCTTGGTGCTGTGACCTCTTCCCTGGGGAGCTTCTTGGAGGTTCCAGTACTCAAACACTGCGCATATTGTCTGCACCTTGTTGTAAGCTGAAGTGCAAATAAAGATGAATTACACATTCTTTAGTGACATTTTCAACAATTGCAAGTCTAATATAGTAGTACAGACTTTGGAAATGTATCACTTGTGTTTTGGTATCCTATACTATTTTTTAAGATCATTCTGTAAAGGTATTCAAAAGACTCCTTAAAACAATAGTTTCTTTTACAGAATACTGTTTCTTTTTTTCTGTCTTAAAAAATACAGTATAGATTGTGTATGGAATAATTAAAAGTTTTCATAATCTTGGGATTTATTGCTTTTTAGACCCGGCAACTTGTCACAGTCTGTGACTGCAAGCTGTTGGCAAATTCAATACATGGACTGAATGCTGCAAGGCCAGACTATATAGCTTCAAAAGCATCTCCAACCTCTGGAGAAGGGGAACAAGTGATGCTAAGGAACGATCAAGATACACTTGTGGCCAGATGGACCGGAAGAAACAGCCGATCTTCTCTGCAGGTGGACTGGCATGAAGAAGAATGGGTATGTTTGCATAGTGGAGTGATGAATCCCTTGTTCTTTTTACTTTCTTTTTTAATAAACTCTGTAGCTGCTCAACGGATATGCATAGGATGAGTCTGTATGAGGTATTGGTCAGCTAGCAAAGATGTTGTCTCTATCCTGCAGGCAGTTACTTCTTGGCATGGGAATACAAGCAGGGTTTAATAAATATTTCTGGGTCTCCTAAACAGTGGAAATTGTTACAGTAGGTGCATAACATTTTTAAGCAGAGGTCCAAGGGAAAGTAAATAGCTTTTAAGGTTAAAAACTGACCATACTACAATAGGCTTTTGCATTCTCCCAAATATAGTGAAATTTGTGGGTGCTTGCTATGCAATTTAACCTTCCTCTTACAAAAATTCTCCTGTAACCTGTTAGAACTTGCAACTGATCTCTGTTTTGATTATGAACAGCATTTTAGAACTGTTTCCACAAAGTATTTATTAAATGGTTTTTCTCTACCACAGTCAAATAAGAATTGAACTGTGTAAATTCTGTCATTGTGTTAAATAAACAGAAGTTAACTAAATCTCACAAATAGTCAAGATTAATTAAAGCAATTATTAATATTGTGAAGTACCAAATTTTAAAAGGGATTCAATTAATTTTGGAAAGGGATCTTTACTAGTTGTAATTATTTTGGCATACTTTGACTTACAGTCGAAGTCACAGTAATAAGATACAAATAAAGCTAATTCATTATTTAAGCACTACTGTAATACAGTAATTTTATCTGTTATTCACTGAGTTACAGACAAAAAAAAAGATGCGTGATTGTATGCAATTATTATGTCAAACATGAATTTCAAGAGTAAACAATAGTGCCAGCTAGAAATTGGAAGAATAGTGCAGGAAGAGGAATGTAAAATTGTTTGGCAAACTCACACAGAAAATAGCTGTGCAATTTACCACACAAATCATGTCACTACATATTGTTGACATCCTGGTATATATATTACTTATATATCCGTAATCCATGTGTGCACGCATGCAACTACAATAGCCCAGAGGAAATTTTGCAGAGAAATTGTGACTAGAATCACAAGAGGAAATATATTGCCAAGGGATTTGTTACCCTATGTCTCTGTTGGGTTTAAACTGAGAAAGAAATGTTTTCTTTTAAGGAGAAAGTTTGGTTGAATGTTGACAAAAGTCTGGAGTGTATCATACAGAGAGTGGACAAACTTCTCCAGAAGGAGCGCCTGCAAAGTGACAGCTGTGAGGACGTGTTCCAGTGTGATGTCAGCAGTACTAGTAAGAAAGGTAATCGGGACAGTCGTGCCTACTGGATAAATCCAGAAGATTTAAATGAGACCTCATCATCCTCACCACCTTCATCATCCTCACCACCATCTTCATCCACACCATCCTGTGCATGCCATTCTCTCCAGACAAGTGCGTATGCCAGACACTGCTTCTCACTGCTGCTGTCTTCCTGTGTGCTGGCATCATTCCTAGGCCTCCCTTACAGCCCTCCATGTGTTTTTAGCTCAGTGGTGGTGTTAGGCAGTGATGTCAGGTGGAAAGACTTGTTGGTATACTGGGAGCTGCTAAGCCCATTACTTATTTTGAAATCCTGGTCCCACTGAAATCATTGGCAAATCCATCATTGGCGGTGGCGCTTGGTTTTCACTCTGTTTTAAGCTGGTAAAACAGTTGTACAGGTGACAGACCCCACCTCTGGTAGCTTTCCTGTTGGCTTCAGCTTCTTTGCAACAATCAAAGCTAATTACAGGTAAATAAAACATGAGAGAAGTGCAGGCACTACTGAAAAACTGATAGTCCCAGCTGGACTGCTAAAGCATGAGATCCCATTAGATTCAGCTGAATGTGGATGAACCTAACAGAGTTCAAAGCAAACTTTAACCCAAATTGTGGTGCTGTGACACTCAATTATCTAGACTTCTTTTAGCTGGAATGTAGGAATTGGCAGTGCAAGCTCTTAGCTGAATAATCCATTCAAAATTTAAGCTCATGTGGGTGCTGTATTGAACCCAGTGTAAAGTTGTGAGCATGTAAATGAAATATGTCCTTATCAGTTTAGATTGACAGTTTGGCAGCTGTGCATTAAATTTCAGAATTTTTTAATTTACTTATGTACTTACTTGACTTATTCTCACATTCTTTACATGTGATCACTCTGATTTAGCCACTTAATAGCACAGGTGGGCGAAGCAAAGCTCTAAAAAGACTGATCTGTGTTCTCATTTCCTTTGTCCTGTTCTGTCTTATCATTTGATGGCCCTTTGTCCCTTATGTGTGTCTGTGACTTCATGTCCATCACATTGTTAGTGTTGCAGTGAAGGCACTGCCTTAAGAAAAAAAAGGCAAAATGGAAGTAAAAATAAATGTTAAAATACTTTGTAGCTTTGCATATTATCTGTACTTTATTTAGTATCTTAGACAACATGTTTTTCTAGATAGGACTGACATTTTTGTGTATTATTAAAAAAATAGAGTAGGTTCTTGTTTCATTTATCTTTGACTAAATTTCTTCTGTCAGTTTGATACCTATAAATGTTTTTGTTTGCTAGCTAGTTTACATTAAGTTTTATATGTATTTACATGTGAATTTATTCAGTAATCTTCAATATAAATTCACATGAATGATTAAATATTGTGGATTTTTAATATTAAAAATTCACTGGAAAAATCTGTGATGAGTGATATCACAAGCTTTTCCCAAAACAATCTGATGCTGAAAACATCAAATTGAACAATATTTTTCTACCATACTCAGTGGCTATTTTAATTCTACTCTGGATCTTGACACTTACACCATATAAAAGTGGAATTTGCTGCATGGACCTACCACAGATTTTGTTAGTGCAAAGAATTTTTGTAACTTTTCCCTGCTATCCCCACAAAATAGGAAAAAAAAAAAAATCTTTCTATTTAACCAACAGAACCTGGGGCAGAATTGAAGGACAAAAAAGGTCCTTTCTCTAAGTTCAGAATCACAACATTTTTGTTTTTGTGTATTCAAAGAATTAATGTTTTTCTTGTTGGTAATTCTGCACTTGAATAAAGGAGCAGAGAGCAGTCAGAAATTATTTTGAAGGCAATGTAAAAACCAGCCAGGCAAGATAGTTCCACAATTGGTAAGAGAGAGACAGTACAATTTTAGTGAAGAACTTTAGAGGATCTCTCTAGAAATGAGTGTTTGTGAAAGAAAATACTGTCTGAAATAGTAAAAAAAATATTTTTAAAGGTACTTAGGTTATTGGCTTAGATATTCATTACTAAAATCACCTGGGGACATATAGTTTCTTTAGTGAATATGATGAATTTTAATTTACTGAGAGGTTTTTTTCTGATTACCTAGCTGAGATGATTGTCCTGGTGCACACTCTTGAATTTTATATCTTCTGTTGCTATGTTCAGATTTATAATTCATTGACTAGTGAATCTAGATATAAACAACAGAAGCTTAAATCCTTTTAGCCTAGTAAACTATGTTTCATTAATGCAGGACTTACTATAAGCGGGTGTTGTTTTTTTTTTTTACTGTTAGCATTGACCTGTAGTATATTTTCATGTGACAGCTTGATCCTCCCACTGAAGTGAGTATGGAATACTGACAGACGTCACTGGTGGGGTTTCAGCCCTTAACACACATTCTAATGTTTCTGTTAATTATCTCAGAAACAGTGTAATGGAATTTTGACTTAGGTAGCAAAATACTGTTTTTTTGTTACTCTTGCATTGTGGGTGCCTTTAATGTCATTTTCTGTTAAGTGCATTGAACTTACTGCTGGTCTTTTGCTCTTCTGTTTAGCAGCCTTACTGCCCGCTTAATCTATAATTGCAGTAAACCAGTGGTTCCCAAATTGTGCCCTGTGGATCACTGGGGATTGACAGTGCACTTGCTGGTAATCCACAGCAAGCCTCTGAGCTAGCAGGTACTGACTTTCCTCCAAGTCCCCATCCAGGTGTTCCTCTGATCAGAACAATGGAGTGGAGGACACAGCCCATGCCCTCAATGCCTGTGGGCAGCAAAGTATTTCTGCTGAGCTCCTCTGCGCTCTATCAGAAGAAAATGTTTGAGAACCCCGGCACTGAGCATTTGAGTTGCTTGTATTTACACTGTGTTGCTGCTCCTTAATCATGCATGTTGCCCCTCCATTTCTGTGCAGATTGCAGCCCTACTCCGGAAGAATCTGCCCCAGGTATGTGCATTCATGGCTTGTGCTTCTTCTGAATACTGCAGGGGTTTGTTCATAGTTAACTGAACAAGTGCCTTGCTTTAAGATGGACCATTTTGAAATGGCAATGCTTTACAACACCACATGAGTTACCTAAGTTGTTGAAAAGTTATTATTTCCTAAGAGTGCAGGGGGTATCTGGTCATTTTGCATGTCCAGATATGGGAGAGCGCTTTTTCACGGCCTCTTTGGTCTCTCCAGTTGATGTGTTTTAGCAAACTGATGTAGGTTACAATGGTTTGAGGTCCGTTCCAAATGTCATTGAAGTCTGTGGAAGTCTAACATTTCAGACATGCCCTTTCACACAGGCTGTTGAGCTGGTCTTTCTGAATGAGAAGTCAAGCAAAACATGGAGAAGTCAACAAGGCTGATGGAAAATCTGTGTTGTGGATCCACACCAAGTAGTATTGGGGATTGCATGTCTCATGTTTCAGGATACAGAATTTAGGAGTCTCATCCCAGTGTTAACCTTCTTTCTTCTGTCCTTGTCCCTCTGTACTTATTATGAAAAGACTAAAATACCTTTTCAAGGCCTTGGGGGACAGCTGTTTTAATAATCCTTTTATTGCTCTGGAGAAGAGAGACCCTTAGGGCAAAAAAAAGCAAGAACTTTTCCCACCTCACGTTACATCCTACAAGCCTTATGTATTTGGTTCTCTTGATAAGACATTATTTTTTATAAAATAGTCAGTAGTATATAGTTATCAAAAGTTCACTATGTGAACTTATTGGTCTTCCCAGCACCTCTACCTTGTTCCATCCTACTTTGAGACTGAGAGTGCAATTCGTTTTATTCCTGTTTACTGTTAATAACAACTGCCATTGACTAAAAAATAAAAGAACACTTCACTCTGTGAAGTAGGTAGCAAAAATCATTTAGAACTTTACGGACTGACAAGGGTTTGTTTTTTCATGACCAGAATTTTAAATCAAGAGAATACACGCACAGAGGACTTTTGCTCACTACCCCTGCATTGTATGTGAATGTTGGGAGAAAAAAACCCATCTAATAATTGCATTATCTTCACCAGGGTACTTTGTGATTACCAAAGATAAACATATCTTTCAAATGAAGTGCTTTCAGATACACTACAGTTTTAAATCTTCACTGAGCTAGTAACTAAATACATGTATGTACATACAGTCAATGAAATAATGATGTGCTGGAAGATATTTTCAGTTCTTGTCATTCCCATTTGCTTACAGAAAAGCTCTTAAATGCAGTAAGAGAAACACTGTTAGTATCATCTGTATTTTGCTTTCTAGGTGTTCACAAGGCATCTGACTAATTTTGAGATAAAATATTTAATAGAATTTAAAAGACAAGCTGTGATTCTTTGCCTGTTCTTTTGATTTTTGCTGCTTTTTTTAAGATAACGAAACAGTCAAACAACTTCCCTTTTGTGTAGTTACTTAGGTTATCTATCTACCACATAGAACAAAGGCCAAAAGGATAGTTCTGTTAATCTTCAGATATGTTTCTGTTAGCAGACTTCCAGAGTTCCCCTGTTTGGCTGGTTATCAAAGGAACATTTATTATTACTGACTCTTAGTTCTGCCTTTGAGTCAAAATCCCAAACAATTTCCTTTCAGGGGCTTTAAGTGTCTCATTCATGCAGGTTCTGCTCTGTACATTACCTTGTTCCTACAGCCAGCTGTGTGCTATTTGTGAGCTCTGGTGCTTTTAAAAAAATAAAACATATTGTCCTGCCCTTTAAAAAGAGAAGGACTTGGACAACTCAGTTTCACTTCCATGCTTCCTGTGCAGGATGTTGAACAGAATCCCTCTGGGTCATTTCTTGTGTATTTCAGTGGAAGAAAAGCTCCAAAGTACTTCCAACAATCTGTACGACTCCCGTCTAAATCACTATATTTAGTATTTCTTGTTATCTAGCTTAAAGCCTTTAAAACTGCACAGGAGACAGGAAACACTTAAAAGAGTGCCTACATTAATTTCTCTCCTCACACCTTATTATTCTTAGCTGCAAATAGGAGATGAGCACCATCTTGCCTCACTGAGGTGCAATAACAATCAATAAGGTGGCACAGTTGAATGATACATTTATGAGCTTAGAGATTTAAAAGGCAGGATATTTGGGAGGAATCTCATTGACAGAAAACGCTAAGCAGATGGTCCCTATTTCTGTAATACAATGGACTCCTTACTATCTGTCCATGTATGTGCAGTGAAAGAGTTTGTTTGAACATGTTATATACACTTCTGTATATTATTCATGTTTCTGTTATGATTTCCAAATAGCTATTGTTCAGCCTGTTTTGTGGGCACAAACTCTGATAACTTTTACATGGTCTCTTTACAGAGTAAAATTCTCCATATTTTCCTCACGCAATAACAACACTGTAAGGTTACATAATTACAAAGCAGGGAATTGCTGTCCAGACAAAATAAAGTGAGTTCTAAATGTGAATTATCAACAATATTGACTTGAAACAGGAAGTTTCTTCTTAATCTCTGTTTGTTTCTAATAAAGTGCTTCCACTGCTGCTAATTTTTTTTTTTCTTTTAACTAGGTGAATGGAGTGAAGCTCTTTATCCCTTGCTGACCACACTCACTGACTGCGTAGCCATGATGAGCGACAAGGCAAAGAAGGCCATGGTCTTTTTATTGATGCAGGACAGTGCCCCGACAATAGGGCTCTGCCTGAGCCTTCAGTATCGCAGGGATGTTGTCTTCTGCCAGACTGTAAGCAAGCAAATATGCATGATTTGGTTTCACTTCCACATTTGGTGCGGTTTCCATGAAATATGAAAGATTACTCTTTCGAGAATTTTTCAGATCTCTTCCCAGGTTTGACACTGATTTCCCCTCACAAGCTGTGCTATCCTGTCCTTACTGGTTACTTACGTGCATTTGACAATACATAAATTAGATCTCCTCTTGTATATACATTCATTCACTATTAAAAACAAAAATTATTCCAGAACTAGTAAAAATATACTGCTGTATTCAGAAACAGCCTTTGCCTTCCAATGCCACTGAGTCAAAGCAGAAGTAAAATGTGAAGGAGGGGGGCAAAAAGGTTTGTGAGTAGCAGGTGTACTCCCTCAGTTATATTTTGTCATTTTCTGCATTGAGAAACCCAGCAGGACATATGGTAGCTAAGGGCAGAAGTCCAGCTATGGGAAGAGAAATTAGTTCTGGGTTTTTTTCCCAGAAGTTCTGTTTCTGGACCTGCTGGCATCTCTTTTATCAGACAGTGAGTAGCAGGTGTCTGCACTAAAAAAATTTCCACAGAAAAAATTCTTCCACGTACTACACATCCGTAGTGTGTCTGCTTTCCTGTGAAATCACTATCTTGTTCATTGATTTCAAACAGTTTATTTCTTGGACATCATTGGCAGGGCTTTTGTCCCATAATGTAATATCAAAAATGTAAAACAAGTGACAGGATGAGAGGAAATGTCCTCAAGCTGTTCCAGGGGAGATTCAGATTAGATATTAGGAAAAATTTCTTAGTGGAGGGGGTTGTTGAGACCTGGAGTGGGTTGCCCAGGAAAGTGGTAGAGTAACCGTCCTTCAAGTTTCTGTAGTTTTCTGAAATCCAAAGGAGAAAGAAGAAGAGGCAAAGAAAGTTATTTAGTTTTCCTCTGACTACAGAAGGCAAGCTTTTGTAATTTGCATGCTCATTTTAAATGGGCAGAGTCACATAGAATGGCTCTGGAACTGTGGCTAAACAGAAGAGTAAGCATTTAAAAGAAAACAAGTACTTGCCCTACTGGAAAAATATGAAAATAGTGGTCCCTGTAGTTCTGTCTGTCCAGATGCTTGCTATTGCTGTTCTTAGTGTAATCACCTTCAGAAATTAAATTTATTTCAAATTGAAACTCATTTTAATTCTTACTTCTGTGAGGTAGCTGGTTTACAGCTTCATTTCTCTAAAGATTAGAAACCTCCTTGTCACTTCAGCCTTAAGTGTACTTGGTTCTCTTTACTCCCTTGATAGCTGCTTGCTTTTGTGACTACACTGTTGTTTACTTTAAATTCCTATTTTGAACTGTTTTTTCACTTAGCAGACTTTTGTACTTTTAGGACAGAAATTGATTCCTGTTAGTATTTCTAGAGAACCAGTTAGCTGTCTTTGTTTTGCATCATGTAAAGAATACTTGAATTCTTGAATCATACACTATAAATACTTGAATCAAAAATATTTTTGCTTAATAAAATATTGTAAAATTATGAAATAGACAATTAGTTCAAAAAATGTGTGGATATGGCAGTTGAGGACATGGTTTAGTGGTGTACGTTGTGGTGGTGCTGAGTTGGACTTGGTGATCTTGGAGGTGTTTTCCAACCTTAATGATTCTTTGATGCTGTGATCTCACAGAGATAAAATCAGGGAATTTCCCTGTATAAAACCTACCTCATAATGCAGATAATTTTTAAACTCAGTCTTTTGAATATGTTTATCCATCCTGATCAGAATTTTGTACTCTTCTGTTTAATTCTATAACAGTTACACACCTGTGTACATAGTATATGGCCATCACCTGGGAAATTCTTTTGACAGTGAATCAAGACTAGTATTAATCTTAGATAATAGTACTGACTTTAGTACTAGCTCTTCAGGATCTTGTTCTGAATATCTTGAAACTACCAGAGTTTAAATCTGCATAATGCAAACATACTGCATTTTTAAGCTTTCTCAAGTGTCATTTTTGAAAAACAGCAATTTATTCATACTGTCAAAATTCTTGGCCTGGAACTAGCAGTGTTGCTTTTCTGTCTAAAACTGAAACAATTCTCTAAGGAGCAACTTCTGTAATTCATAAGTTGTAGACTCTACCACAAGTGATCGTGTTCAGAAAACAAAAAGGTATGAGATCTTCACCAGCCCCATTTTGAGACAGCTTGTGAGATGAAGGCAGCATGCCCTGAATCTGATTTTATGAATGTTTTGGGTTTTCATTGGTTGGTTGTCTTCAGCTGCAAGGAAAAGAAGATGTTTAAGGGAAAAGAGCATCTGTTTGACAGATTTTATTGCACCTCTTATACATGCTATCATTTTTGTTTGGGGCTGAATAACCTTTTTTATTTTGAATCATTTCATTCTTGTCTGTTTCTTCTCTTACAGCTGACAGCTCTCATTTGTGGTTTCATTATCAAACTGAGGAACTGCCTGCATGATGATGGATTTCTAAGACAACTCTACACCATTGGCTTGCTGGCACAGTTTGAGAGCCTGCTGAGCACTTATGGTAAAGGCACGGGGCCAGGGGGTGGGATTAGCTGTTGAGTCAGCAAATTCTGCATTAAATTTGCTACAGCAGGATCTGAGTGTTTGGGACAATCTGCAGCTCAGCGACAAAATGATTTTGAAAACTAAAATGCAAAACTAGATTATAGCTGAAGTACTTAATTATCTAACAACTCTCAGTTTCTTCACACTTCCTTGGATTTCTTCTAAAAGATAAAGTGTACTTCTTTTATAATAGAATGTCAAAGGTTTAAGGAAGTCTAAATATATCACAGATCTTTAGGTTTTCTTCAGAAAATAATTGGATGAAAGTTCTGGTAAGGGTAAGCTGAGACAAACTGTGCCCAAAATACACTTTTTGAGTTTTCTTGAAACTTTTGTAGTCTTGCAGCACAATGTGAGACTGAAGAGAGAATATAAAAAGGGAAAGTACTTCCCTCAGAAGGGTTTCACTCCTGTGTCTCAAAAGCTGTCTGAATGCTGGCTAGGGAATGTTTCACCGGACAAATCCAGAATACCTTGTAGCTACTCTAGTGCAAAGGGTATCATAGCTCTGACAATGCTGAGAAGTACTTATTAGTATCATCGAATTTGGAAAACTGACACATAAACTACTGAAAAGAACAGCACTCTGGACTGTTCTAGATAACTTGTGTTTTCTAAACTTACTGAACTCAAAAAATCAGCTATGACAGTCTGTAGGTCAAGGGGGAGGCCTGAGCTGCAGCACTGCTTCATCTGTGGAACTTCTTCATGGAGGGATGGCCTACTTTTGTCATCAAATTGACAAAGGGAAGTTGTGCATAACAAGTAATTACAATTCACTTTTTCCTCTCTGATTTAGGTGAGGAGCTGGCAATGCTGGAGGACATGAGTTTGGGAATCATGGACTTGAGGAATGTAACCTTTAAAGTAACTCAGGCTACATCAAATACATCTACTGACATGCTGCCAGTCATCACTGGAAATCGGTAAAAAACCAAAATAAATATAATAAAACAGACTAAATCTACTTTATTCTTGATGAGTGGGAACATGCCAAAATTTGACTTTTTCTTCTCAAGTTGTAGAAGAACTGCAGTATTAATGAGCAGAGCAAAATCAGCTATTGTCAGGAAATGAGATCTGATTTGAATGTCTGTGGGACATTCAACAAATGCAACGCTATGGGTTGCTGCAAGTTTGGTTTTGAGCTAGAATAGATTTTCTGACTAGAAGCAAGTTGTGGCCATTCCTTAGAGTCAGTTTTGACTGATGGTTGCTTTTTAATGTTTATATTACGTTCTAGGTGTTATCCCTCTTTAGATAAATGACACATTCTTGGAACGTAGCTTTTTGATCCATGTCTAACAGCTGTTTATTTCTTTTCAGTGATGGATTTAATGTGAGGATCCCTCTGCCAAGCGCCTTGTTTGATTTGTTGCCACGCGAGATTCAAAGTGGAATGTTACTGAGGGTTCAACCTGTTCTTTTCAATGTGGGAATCAATGAGCAGCAAACCCTAGCAGAGAAGTAGGTATCCAGTCAGGCAAGCTCAGCCTTACTGGCAGTTCAGCAGTGGAGCTACACTGATGTGGAATTGTACTCTTGCATAACTAAGAGCGATTCAGCTTCTGCAATACATGAACATGGGAACACTGTTCTAAGTGAATCTGCCAAATGCCAAGCAAAAGGAGGTCCTTCTTTATGTGCCATGTAGCTGTGAAGCTCCTTACCTCGTGTGTTTGAGACTAGTGCTTGTTTATGTGGTTCAGATGTGAATTTACAATGGGAGATCTGTCAAGGGCTATTTAGCACACAGGTGCTCCTTGTGACTTAAGGACCTCTGTGAGTGACAGATCACTGCTGAGATCATTCTGGGTATTGCTGTGTATTTGCTGTCTTGGTTTTGCACTCTCCCTGAGACTCCCTCTCCTGGTCACTGTCAAAATTCAAGATAACGGGCAAAATGCACCTCTGTTTTAACATACCCTTGCAGTGTTTATGTAATGCCACACTGCTGTTGTAAAGCTGAAGAATATAATCATGTAATTATATTTGCTAGGGACACTGTTCAGTTCTGGAAGAGCCAGCAGATTCCCTCTGTTATGGCCACATCCTGTAAAGAGTACATTGACAAAGCACTGCTCCAGCAGAGCACTCCAGTGAAGCCAGGCACATGGATGATGTGACAGCAGCCTCGGTACTGGGCTGGAGTGTGCACGGTGGTGGTGGACAATGAGAAAAAGTTTAACAAAAGCATTCCAGCAATTACTGTTGTCCTCTGTTGCCTACAAAGGAAGCCCAAGATGACTAGCACAGTTACAGATGTCAGTGCTCTGTGTGTACATCTGTATATGCAGATATATTTAGATGAGATGAATCAGGGCATTGTTGATAATATTTATTACATTCATAGTTTATTACTCCTAGATCCATATTTTTAATTTACATACCTGAAGTCAGCATTCTTAGTCCTACCTACTGATGTTACAGTTGTTATTATTAGTTTATGAACTAAACTAGTAAATCCATTATTAAAAGTTTAAATTTAGGTAAAACAATTTGCCAGGTAGGAATTTAATATTGAGAGAACGAGATGAAAGCCAAAGAATTTTAAATACTATTTTCTACAAGATTTTTCTTATACCTTCCTTCCCTTTTTTCCCCTCATACTCATATATTTTCTTTCTCTGTAATGAATCATTACCACAATCCTCTGTTACACTTCACCTGGCATTTGAATGATTAGGGAAATCCTGGGATGAATCTTTAAACTGGTTTTTGCGAGACATATTGCCAAGTGCAACTATTTCAAAGAAAAAGAGAAACATTTTTTCTTGGGCATAATGGTTCCTTTCTTCTCCTGTTAAAGGTTTGGAGACACCTCCCTGCAAGAAATAATTAACATGGAAAGCTTAGTGCGGTTGAATTCATATTTTGAGCAGTTCAAGGAAGTTTTGCCTGATGATTGTAAGTATGTTGTAATTAATGACAAATTTGCTTGAACAGCACAATTCAGGCTGACTTTTTCATTTGTTTGCTCTGTGTTGGTTTTGTAAATGTTGATGGTACACCAGCATTAGTAACCTCCAGAAATGATACATCTCCGCTTTAATACTTCAGTACTAAGTAGAATGGCTTCAAGAGGTTTAAAAGGTCAGACTGATTAGCTTTCCTTTTAAAGGTTACTTTTACATCTCTTTCTAAGAGGCACTATCTATTGTATAATCATCCAGTTAGGCAGTGAGATTGTTGTAAGGTAAAGGTGTAAAAGTGACAGGTTCTAGCAGCAGTACTTTTATGTGCAGTTTTTGGTGATGCTCCCTGCACTTAGGATAAAACCTACACAGAGAGTAACTGCCAGTTTTTAGGAACTCAGTCACTTCCCTCTGTTTTTCCTTTGGCACTTCCCTGTAATTGTTGCATCTGCAGCCAGCAACAGAGAACCTGGAAGAGAGACAAAAGCTACATGCTTAAATTTTACTGGTATTTTTTACTGGGTAATTTCCTGCTTGTTACTGCTTAGGGGTTTTTTTTGAGAAGGCAGTGGCATATGTGCTATTTACATGTGACCACAAAAATGGTGAAAATTCATCAATTCATTATTATTACAATCAAACCTCTTCTAAGGTTATTTCACATGGCCTACAATTGCAATTTTATTCCAGAAATATAAATGCAACAGCATGCAACAGGATAGTAAGAATTCTGTCTTTCAAATTGTATTATTGCACATTCAGTTATCCTGCATTTTTTTTGATACAGCTGATAGCAGAACCTGCTTACCTCCATCCAGGCATTCAGAATGCTGCATAATAAATTCTCTGGAGTATTAGGTGCAAAATCTAATTTTTTATTGTATAGTAGCCTAGCATCAGATTTTCTTGTATGATTCAAAAACTAATCAGTTTAAAATGAATTTTGTTCATGTCTCTGTCTAGTCTTTTATAATAATAATTTCCATTCAACTCCTTCCTCTCCTCTTTAATTTTGCTTGCCTTTTTTTTTTCTTTTTTACTTCAGTCTCTTCCCTCTTCCCCAAACCTCTTACGTTTGATCCAATAATCTTTTAGCTTTTGCCTTTTTTTTCCTCTGGAAAGTTGTGATGATATTTAGGATGTGCAGAATGAAGTGTACTTTCCTGTGAACCATTATCAAGGGAGAATAACATTTTATTGCAAACCAGGTGATTATTCCCAGTTATGTAGTCCGTGGTAGGTAGAGGCAGAAGGAAAAACAGATCATTCTAGGGGACAAAGGTTCCAGTGAAGTATCTGCTGATGGATTGCAGGAAATGTTCCCTTCAGGAACAGTACACAAGGAAAGTTGATTCCTTACCTAATGTCCATGTCCCGTGTTCTTAATTCTACACTCTGCAGAATTTCTATTAGCTTCACTAGCTCCTTGTCCTTTTTCTGTTAGCTCTCCTTGTCTTTAGAAAGAGGAGATGGCCTGTGCCCTCTTTTTGTTTACAGGTAGTACTTTCTCTCTTAAGTGTAGAGCTCAAGCGGAACAGACCAGGACAGGCACAGTATTTTTAATTATAGAATAGAAATGTAGAATTGTTTAGGTTGGAAAAGATCTTTAAGATCATCAAGTCCAACTGTTCCACCAGCACTGCCAAGTCCACCCCTAAACTGTCTTCCCAAGTGCCACAACTTCACATTTTTTAAATACTTCCAGGGATGCTGACTCAACCAGTTCCCTGAGCAGCCTGTTCCAGTGCTTAACAACCCTTTCAGTGAAGAAATTTTTCCCAATATCCAATCTAAATCTCCCCTGGTGCAGCTTGAGGCCATTTTCTCTTGTCATGTTGCTGGTAGCCTGGGAGAAGAACCCCCGCTGCCTTTCAGATGATTGTTGAGAGCATCAAGGTCCCTCCTGAGCCTCATTTTCTCCAGGCTAAACAGCCCCAGCTCCTTCAGCTGCTTCTTGTAAGACTTTTGCTCCACACCCATTGCCAGCTCCATTGCCCTTCTCTGGACACCACTGAGGTTTCCGCACCTCGATGTCCTTCTTACAGTGAGGGGCCCAGACCTGGACACAGCACTTGTGGTGCAGCCTCACCAGTGCCCAGTACAGGGGGTCAATCCCTGCCCTGGTCCTGCTGGCCACACTATTGCTGGTACAGGCCAGGATGCCATTGGCTTCTTGGCCACCTGGGCGCAGCTGGCTCATGTTCAGCCGCTGTGGACCAGCATTCCCAGGTTCTTTTCTACCAGAAGAAACTCTTCTCTACCAGAAGCTTCCCAGCCACTCTGTTCTCAGTCTGTGGCACTGCCTGGGGTTGCTGTGGCCCAAGGGCAGGACCTGGCACTTGGTCGTGCTGAACCCCAAAAAAGTGGCCTTGGCGTGTCCTGTCAAGCTTTCCTGCCCTCCAGTAGATCAGCACTCCTGCCCAGCTTGGTGCCATCTACCACTGACTGAGGGTGCACTTGGTCCCTTCCTCCAGATCATTGATAAAGACTTTAAACAGGACTGGCTGTAGAATTGAACCCTGGGGAACCACGCTGGTGACCAGCCACCAGCTGGATGTAGCACCATTTCCCAGCACGCTGTGGGGCTGGCCTTCCAGCTGGGATTTTTACCCAGTGAGCAGTGTGTCCCACCAAGCCATGAGCAGCCAGTTAGTCCTGGAGAAAGGCTTTGCTAAACTCCGGGTAAACAATGTCCACAGCCTTCCCTCATCTACTCAGCGGGTCACCTTCCTGTAGGGGGAGATCAGGTTAGTCTAACATACTATTTGCTGTGAGAAGTAGGCCTAAAATAAAACCTCATATGCCACTCAGATAGAATTCTTTTTGTCACAGTGTCATCTCTTACAGTGCATACCTCCATATTTATTGAGTCAACTTTAGTTGGTGTTCTCTGTGGTTAATCCTTAAAAAAAAAACAAAAAAGACAACTTGTTGAGCACTTGTAATTGATTTTCTGGAGTATCTTGCTACATATACAAGAGATGATGTGCAACAATTTGAACACAGAAGATGAGTACTGAAGGTACTCTGAAAAGTTTCAGGCACTTTATTTCCACTTGGTGAAATGGTAATAAACAGATCATAACAATGTGGTGTCCTGTGGATGTTGTAATAGAAAGCTGACCAGCTTGCAAATTTAAAATCAAAAATGTGAGCAGAATATAAAATATCTTCAGAGTTTCTCTGAAGACATGCATGTTCTCCTGTCATCTCTGTGTCACACAAACCAAAAGACTATACCAATCTTACTCCCTTTGCTCATTCTCTTGTTATACTGCTATTAGATTCTGAGTGCCTGAAGTTTTAAATAATTGGAATTTATATTTCCAACTGAGTTTAATTGAGCTTGAATTTGTTTTGTTGATGGTACTAAGTAAATCAGAACTTGAATAATTGTTCTAGTTTCAAGAAAAAGCAAATGTGTGTGCAACAGGCATATCGAAACACTTTGTAAAAGATCTGTTGAATACAGATGAGTAAGTGGAGTTGGTTTTATTTTGTTTTATAGGTCTACCTCGATCTCGTAGTCAGACGTGCCTGCCTGAACTGTTAAGATTTCTGGGACAAAATGTACATGCAAGGAAAAACAAGAATGTTGATATCCTTTGGCAAGCTGCTGAGGTATTTATTCATCCTTAGATGAATATAGCATCTCTGCATGTTCAGCTGATTTTCTGTATACCTATGTATTTGCCCCTTTTTTATTACTGATGTCTTTCAATTTCTTCATTTGCGTGCATGTAGCTTGGAAATCCTGCCAGGCTAGACCTCCCTAGAATGAGACATGGGGAGATAAAATGTATTTTCCATATCAGAATTTTCCCCTCAACTCATACAATGAAGTTCTGGTCTCTCAAACATGCCAAACTTTGGCATCAAAGCCCTGCACAACGTTTGTGTCTCTCTAAGCGGAAGTACAGGTTTTCTCTATGACAGGAAGTTGTACATGTAGGAGGAGTGATGGATTGTCTCTCCCATTTCTAGATATGCCGCAGACTTAATGGTGTTCGATTTACAAGCTGTAAAAGTGCCAAGGATAGGACTGCCATGTCAATCACCCTGGAGCAGTGTTTGATCCTGCAGCATGAACATGGAATGGCTCCACAGGTCTTCACTCAGGCTCTGGAGTGTATGAGGAGGTAAGAGTTTGACCGCATCAGTTATTCCTAAATAAGGAACCATGCAAACTGCAGAGGAGTGGTGGTCTGTGTTTCCATCAAAAGAAAAAAAAAAGTAAGCTGAAGTCAGGAAACTGCAGAACTGACTGCTAGAATTCATCCCTCCCATGCATGTGAGTTGCATATGCTAAAGCTGGTTCTTAACAGACTTATATCAGATGGGCTTGAGTTTTCAGTAGGAAATGAGAAGTTTTCAGATAAGCATGTAAAAATATTTTTTCCCTTAATGCTGAGCTTACAGAACAGGAAACTGGTGCTTCTCTGAAAGTTGTTTAATGAGGACTTTACCTGAACTGTCATAGCACTAGGTTTCTTAGTTCTAGATCAGGGAGACTACTCAGGGATGACCTGTCTTTTGTTCTTTGAAACATAGACACCTGCAGTTTGCACTGGTTTGCCACGTGTATTCTTTAGCAGTGAAACACTGCTCACTGGGTGAAATGTCAGTATGAGTGTTTCACACTACAGCAACTAAATTTCATCACAATGTGTCAGTGTGCTGTTGTCGTATCAATATAATGATGTTCTGTATTCTGAAGCAGCAGAGATGTTTGCAGAATTAAGTCCTGTACTTTAAAAAAAAAATGGTTTACTGTTGTTCAATGCCTTGTTTCAAGCACTGCTGGAAAACTCCGTAAGTCACATACCAAAAGAAAGGATAAGAAATCTAGCTTTAGTCTTTATCAATGTAGTTCAACAATGCTGTTCAGTCCTGTTTTTCAACATTCACTCTTACCGAATGTACTGTACTGTGTGTCTTTTCACCAAATTCTCTAGAGTGTTCAATTCTCTTATCCTTTCTGTATGTTTTTGCTGTTTGACCCTTTCTTACTCTTCAGTTACGTATAAGAAAAATGTCACATATAATAACACTTGCAGCCTCTTACACTAGTAATTTGGGGGTTTATATCTACATCTAATTGGGTGGCATTGGACTTTTTATTTTCAGTTTTTTGCTGCACTTTTTGCTACATTGTCTCAGAGTTAGTACAGTACATGAAAAGTGCATTTAGAAAAACACACACTTAAACCTTGATATTAGAAACAAAACTTGAAACAGCTTTGTGAAGGAGAATTTACTAACTTAAAATGGACTAAGTGGTTTTCAAACATCTTTATTTAAATTACACAGCTTGTTGACATAGACATCTGAAACTGTTGTAGAGTTTCACAGTTGTGTATTTGATAAGAATAAAACCAACTAGGAAAAATACTGGGAATCTTGTTACTTTCTTCAAATTTTTTACTAGGTCACTGGTTTTGGGGTTTTTTTGTTTGTTTGTTTTTTTTAATGCAATCATGGACACAATAGAGAGAGAGGTTAATAATAACATTGTTTTGGTCCTTCACTCTACCAATTTAATATAACACAGGATCAGATAAAATATTGACCCAAGAAAAATACTTCTTTGTGTTGACCTACGCAAGGATATTGAAAGAGGGCCAATTTAATAAAAACCTTTGGCTTGAGTGTTCTACCAACATCAGGGACTTGGTCTGGCAGGTGAAGGACATGGCTTTTTCTTCTGTTAAATCTTCGGCTAAGTGAGATTGTATAGGACAAATACTGACCAATACAGAAGGAAAACCAAGATTAGACCATTCTGCAAGCCCGTCACTCTTCCTCACATCTTATTGCTCTTTGGAAGAGGTGATTGTGTTTTTAAAATTATTTGTCAATTCTACTTAGGAAAAATGGAACAGAACTAATAAAGCTTAATGAGAGAGATAGGATTATGGAACACATATATAGGAGTCCAACTCCACCAAATCCTATTCCAACCTGGACAGTCTGACCTGACCTAGATGACAGATACAGAATAAGAAAGGGTAGCAAATTGCTTCCAGGGCATTCAGAAAAATTGGGTTTTGTTCTTTTAACTTGGATCTTTTATTTAACTGTACTGGAAAAGGAAGGTTTGGTTCATTCTTACAGACTTTTGAAGTTTGTGAGGCATTGGGAAGGACAGGGAAGTAGCAGTAATCTGTGAGACTCAGAGTATTTCATCTCTTCTCTACTGACTACTTCCCAGAGAAGAAAAGTATCCCTGCTTATACCGTTCTTGAAAAAATTAAGAAAGCATCATCTTCTTCCATGTGATGTTGGTCTTCAGAGGTGTTAGCTCCCACTTACTTGTCCTCAGGGACTTCCCTTCGTTCCTAGTCTTGTGATAGTTATGTATTTGTGATAATTGTGTTCAGTGACCAGGGACATCAGGGAGGGAACATAGAGTGTTCTTCTAGATTCTTGTAGAAATTTACAGATACAAGTTTGTGGCTTTCACCTTAGAAACAAATACCCTATTAGAATAAACTCATTTTCTGTAAAAAAGTTACAGCTTTTCCTGTCCTAAATCAAACACAGAGTAACTCCCAGCTCACAAATAGTAAAATCATGATGATATGTCTGGAAGTCCAAGATAAGAGGACATGGCTGCCTGACCAGTAAAGGCAGAACAAGAGTCAAAGTCCAGCTGGTTCAGGCAGCCTCTTCCTTCTGCAGCCCACACTTCGCACTAGATCTTTGACTCCCTGCCCTCTCTCTTCCTACTAGGTTTCTATCCTCTCAGAAATGCCAGTGGAGCTCTTCGTGGGAATATGCTCTAAGGCAGTTTCAGTCAAGATCATCCTTTACATCCTAGGTAGCAAAATCCTTTACATGTTTCGGGTAGCCCAGCTCATTTTCATTAAAGGAATTAGGAAGGTGCCATCTCTGATAGGGTCTCTTAAAAAGCAGCTGGTAATGAGGTGAGGAAAATCACCATGGTGCTGACTAAAAGGATTACATAATAAAGTCCTAGTAGTCATGTTTGGGTATGACCACTCACTGCAATACACCAGCTATGATAAAAAAGTTGGCTGGATTTCTTCACTGATTGACCTGCTTTAAGAATAAAATCATATTGAGTTGAGCTAGGCCACTTGGCAGATGCCCACCCAGCTGCTCATTATGTTCCCCCAACAGGACAGGGGAAAAAATATGTGAAAAAGCTCATGGGTTGGGATAAAAACAGGGAGATCCCTTGCCAGTTACTGGTACCGAACTTGCAAAAAAGACTCTGAGAAAATTCTTTTATCTATTGCCAGTGGATTGGGGATGTTAAGAAATAAAGACAAAAGCTAAGAACCTTGCCCTCCACCTCCCTTCTTGTTTCAGGCCAAAGTATTCCACTGCTTCTTTCTCAGCTCCTCTACCTCCTCCCCATGCTGAGCAATGCACAGCAAATGTGGAAGTAGGATTTGCAGTCAGTCCATAACAGGTCTTGATGCCTTAAGTTTTAGCTTTCATGTTGTTCAGACTCTGTGCTGCCTAGGGGTGTAGTTCTGAGCCTCATATGAAGTGTCAGTAAGCTCCCTTCACTGAGTAGGTAGACAAAACAAATCCTTTTCCAGATAGAGACCAAAGACAACTATTACAAGTTTTCAGGCCCAAAAGCATGAACAACGGTGGACAGAAGAGAGAAAACAAGAAGGATGTGACTTCATAATCTGAAGCTGTAATTGGACAATTAAACTCCAATATGCAAATGGACCAAAACTTATAAAAGTGTAAGACCTTGTGACCGGTTGTCCATTTTGTGACAATTTGGGGTCCATCTTGGGTGTAGCCCTGGCCAGGCTGGGGCTCAGGTGTACCCTTAAAGGCCTTTTAATAAATACCTGCTCTATTCTCTTAGCTCTATCGAATCTCTGTTCCAGGTCAGCCTTCCCAAGGCATCAGTCTCCTCTGCTCCTTCCTCCTTGCACTCTTCTTCCACTCCAGTGGGAGTCCCTCCCATGGGCTGCAGTCCTTCAGGATGAATCTGCATGGCCTCTTCATGGTCTCCAGTTTCCTTCAGTAAACATTCATCTGCTGCACTAAAGATCCTCCATGGGCTGCAGTGGGGATAGTTCCTCTCCACGACTGCAGGAGAAACTGCTTCAGCTCTTTCTCCTCTCCTTCCCTTACTTTGGTGCTCACAGGGCTCTTTCTCAGATCTTTTCCCATCACTCTTCACTACCATGCAGTGCTTTGCCTTTTCTCACACACTTCTTCCCCAGGGCACCAGCATGGCTGAGGGCTCAGCTGTGCCTGCAGTGGGTCACTGAACCTGGCTGGAACCAGCAGTGTCCAGCATGGGGCAGCCCTAGCCTCTCCTCACAGAGAGAATTCCCATATGCAAGCTCAATTAGAAGGGAAATTGCTGTGTCTCCTAACCCTGGACCTCTCCTAGAGGTAGTCTGCTGATGAATGTTTTGATTTCAGACACTGTTTGATGCATATTTGATATTTCCAAAGGTGACTTTTCACTCCTCGGAGGGAAGCATCTACATGGGCCAACAGTGACAAGGAAAGCACTTTCCAGCTCTTGCCTCCCTTCCCACCGTATGTGTCTGTGTATACATCTTCATGTAAAATTGAGTAGCATGATACTAATTTTTAGTGGTGGAGATGTGGCATGTGATGTTCATAATGCCAACTTAGCATTTTTAGCCTTCGTTCTTTCCCTCTCCCATTGTTTTACATTTTATCTATATTCTAAACCACTTTTCTTCCTCCAGGCTATTTTGTTGAGCCTTTATCCACTGCTTTCCAGTAAGCACTAGGTTTCCGCTGGCTGATTCTCCTGATCATACACACGCACCCCTCTCCCCACTGCTACAAAGGTAATTGGGATTTGTAGGCATCACAGATTCAATCTGCCCTTGTACACTGCTGGCACCAGGAGTGAAAACGTCTTCATCACCAATTTGGATCAAATCCAGATCAGAAATACAGTTGGTTTGGTTCCCTGGCCACCTAATACCATTTGACTTGATGTGTCACCAGCATCTGAATGCTCTTTTTCATCACCTCCAGGGTGTGTCTGATTTCTTGCAGGACATTGTCTGGTGCTTCCATAACCCTGCTATGCAACCATCAAGGTTATGGAGGGTTTGTTGGATGGAGCAAGTACACAGGCTCTAACAGCTTACAGATTGCATTTAGAATCACAGAATCATTGAATTGTTTGAGTTGAAAGGGACCTTGAAGATGATCTAGTTCCAACACTCCTGCCATGGATAAGGACACATTCAATTAGACCAGGCTGTTCAAAGCCCCATCCAGCCTGGCCTTGAACACTCCCAGGAATGAGCATCTGTGGCTGCCTTACCACCCTCAGAGTAAGGAATTTTTCCTTACACCCAGTCTAAACCTGTTCTCTTTCCCTTTGAACCTATTCCCCCTTGTCCTGTCACTACATGCTCTTGTAAATAATCTCTCTCCCTGTTTCTTGTATGCTCCCTTCTGCTACTGGAAGGCTGCAATTCAGTTACCCCTAAGCCATCTCTTTTCCAGGCTGAACAAACCCAAATCTCTCAACCTTTCTTTGTAGGAGAGGTGCTCCATTCCTCTCTTCATCTTGGTCATTTAGTTGTTGCTTTGTGAACACAAAATAGAGTTGGAGTGCTCAGGGTATAAGAGTTATCCAAAACTAAAGATCACACTAGAAAGCCTACCAGGCTACCCGAGGAGTTGTTCTTCACTGTAGCCTACAGTGCTCCATGTAAAAAGTGGGTGAACAATGAGATGGGCTTTACAACATGTCTTCAGGAAAAATGCCTGTTGATATACTCTTGAATTCATGTCCAAACAGAAAAATAGGTGGGTGATTTGGTTTAGTTGGTTGGTTGGTTGTTTTTTTTATTAATGTGTTTGGTAGTTAGGAGGTTAAATTAAATCACTGCAGCCCACATGGAAAGATGTTTGAAAGGGTCAAATACTACAATGGTTATTCATGTTCAGCTTGCTTTTCAGAGCTCCACTTATTTGCAGCATGCCAAAGCATGGCAGAGCAGCATGAGGGTATTATTGCTTGGTAATCTGAAAGAATGAACATGGAAAACCATTAATGTTCAACCTACATGTGTTTATTTTCACTAGACTACAGTACTTCTTTCTTATTTTTCTCTTTTATTCTCTTTCCCTCTCCTTATTTCTATAATTGTACTGATATATATTTTTGAGATGTTTTTCCACTCTTTCTTTACTTCATCTTCTGGTTTTGTTGTGCATTCTTCCATGTTTTTTCATTTTCTTGACCACCTTGTGTTGCCATCTCTTTTTATCCATTCATTTGCATGTCTGTCTTCCTTTCTGTTTTATTTTCCCTCTTCCCAAACTTCTTCCTTTTCACAGCATTGGAACACGGGAGATAGTCACCCAGAAGAACTTGAGTGGCTTGGTGCCCATCCGAGATTTCAGACTAGATCCCAGCCTCCTCTACTCTATTCCTTTACTAGCTCTCAGCCCCAATTTACTGATTGTGTGGCTGTTTCTGAGCATAGCATACCTGGTGGCCAGATTACGTTGCAAGTGAAGATAGAGTTCAATAACAAAAAAGAAAAAAAGCCAAAACAACAAAAACCCACAAAAACAAACAAGTGCTTGAATGTGTATTGCCACTTGGTACCTGCTGGACAAAGGAATGTGTCATAGCATTGTCTGCCAAGAATTATTATTATTATTATGCCTTACAATTTTACGTTTCTATTGTACTAAACTGTAAATATACATCAAATTATTTTAACAAAGAGAATTGTATTGAAACTTTAAATTATTGTTCTGCTTTCAGTGCTTGTAACATAGTCTGACATTGGCCTGTTACCTCCTTACTTTAGCCGGCCTGAAGATCTCTTACCAAATACAGTTTTGTGTTACTTGTTTCATGTATTCCAGAGAAAGGAACTCTGTCTGAAAAGAATTTGTATCTTTTTGTATATTTAAGGTGTATGCTAATCTTGCCTTTCATTTTTATGAGGTATGAAGAGAAAAATAAAAACTTGGGTGGGGTTTATAAGAAACTGTAAGAAATTTATTTAAAGAAGCAACAAATTTATACCGTAATTTCAAAGCATAATATCCAAATTACATTACTGAACAGTTTGTAGAACCATAGTCTTGTTCCTTTCTCATGGTTAAGTATATTCTAGTAGACTAGAAAACACTCAGAAAACAACCTGCAGTGTGCTGCATGCAGAATTATTTAATTCTATTTGTAGATCTGCATTTTGCAATGTATTAAAGACATGAGAAGAATGACTTGTGGTTAGGAAGGGGATGTGACTGGCATTAGCCTGCTAATGATCCATTATCTATTTTAGGTGCTCTGCTATAGAACTTACTGTTAAATAGGGTCATCCTAGAAGTTAAAGATAATGGTCGTTCATTTTCAGGCAAGAAGAGGGAGGTATCAGTTAACTCCTTTAATAGGTGGGTTTCAGGTTTACCACTGGGCTTTATTTTAATTACATTAGACTAAATATTACTGTTACTTCCGTTTTTAAGCGTTGCACAGCTTTAATAAATTATGATGCTGATAGTGACTTAGTGATAAGCAAGGGATGGTAAGTTAACATTTATTTAAGTGGTGAGACTAAAGTGGCTTCCTAGTTTAGTGATGCAGAGTGATTGCAGATGAAATTTGATCATCATTTATACATAACACCGAGCTAGGGAAGGCCTATTTAAACTGAAAGATTTTGTTGATGCTGTGGTCTGGCAGAGCTTGTCAATAGCAATAGCTGATAAAAACCCTAACCTCATTTAATGTAGTTTGATAAATTCATAAAGGGTTTTACTTCGCTTGGTGCCTGAGATGACATTGGGCTTCTGAGGAGAACTAGTACTGTGATTTGTATTTTCTACTATTATTAACTTGCTCAAAAAATATAGATAGCTTTAGCTTTTATTATAAATTTTAATGGAATTGAGAGCTGCTGGGAGAAGTATGCTGAAATAAAAAACCAAAAAAACCACAGTTAGAATAAAAATCAGAATTAAATCCTAAATTTGGATTTAATTATTCTAACTGAAAAAAAAAAGTGTGTGGTTATATTTGTGTCTTCATGAAATCAGACTGTACAGTACACTATCTCTTAATATTTTTCCTCACTACTCTTCCAATTTTGTTTAAAAAAAAAAAAAGAAAAAACCAAAAACACCACAAATATATACATGTTTATATATCTATATACAAAGCATATATCCTGTTTAATTTTAGTTGCAATGAGTTTTGGTACATTCTTACTGCTGTTGAGGTTTATCATGATATGCTGGTTTGGGACACATCCCCGTGCTCTGCTGATACCTGATGCTGCTTTGTCTCCACAGAAATCATCTGTTCTTTATGGTTAGCACTGGTAGGTTTGCTGTGGGTGCCCCAGTCTACATTTTTACAAAGTGAGCAGTTGTCAGGTCGAGCTGTGGCCTTGATCTTGCAGTCTGGGTAGTGTCCTGGGTTCAGTCTAACCAGATGTGTTAGAATCGCAGAATATCCTGAGTTGGAAGGGATCCACAAAGATCAAGGATCAGTTCCTGGCTTGGCACAGGACAGCCGCAGGCATCCCCCCATGTGCCTGAGAGAGCTGTCCAAACGCTTCTTGCACTCTGGCAGACTTGGGGGCATAAACGCTTCCCTGGGCAGCCTGCTCCAGTGTGCAGCCACACTCTGGTGGCAGGCATATTCACTGAACTCTCTGAGATTATTAATCCATTTAAAGTATGAAGGTGCTGCTCATGATTACCACTAGGGTTGCAGTAAGACCACCTTAAAACTGTTTGGAATGAAAGCCCAGGCTTTTTGAAAATGTGTAGTTTTTTTTTTTCTTCTTACACTTCGATGGGGACAAATTTGGGGTTTTTTTCCCTTTTGGAGCCTGGCCTGTGCTTTTGTTAAGGCATTCAAATTTAGGATGTAGTAGTGCATCCTGCTTATCTGCTTCCAAGAGAAGGAAGATGGCTTGTGAAATGTGGGAAATATATCCTTGTCACCATATCTACGCCATGAGGGACACATGCAATAACCAGATGCAGTGAAATGTGTTATGAAGGGAATGATTCACTTTGCAGTTAAAATGCTCACCTAGCATCACATATTTGCTAGTTAAACTTACTACTTTTATTAGTACTCTGAAGTATGATTTGTGCAAACTTTTGATGTATATGTTTGGCTGCAAGAGCCGTCGGGGGAGTTTTGTGAAACACAAACCAGTGCCAGAAGAACAGTGTCATCACAGATGATCCATTCTATAAAAGGCAAGCACAGAATGTGCTCTGGAGACAAATTTCAAACTTAGTTAAACTATTCCCTAAAGAAAAAAAAAAGTATTTTATGAAGTTAAACTAGGTGTTACATACAGAACACAGTTACAGCCACTTTCATGAACCAAAATTAGAAGAATGGTGAGGTCTGTAAGAGTATGAGAGCTTTCAAACTGAACCAGAATCCAAACCCTCCTTTTGAATCAGATGATCACAGCTTATCTGGTAGATGCTGTTGCCATCTCCAAGGCAGGACTAATGTGACATTTCCACTATAAGATGCTGTACTGTACACTTTGCCATGAAGGTCTGCTATTCATTGTTTAGGTTCCAGTCCTCAATCAGGGAAAGACATTCTCCTGCAAGCCTAAATTGATTTATATATTTAAAAGATAGTGCTTCCTCTTTGTATGTCTGTTTTTTGGATATAATCAAAGGAACTCTGAATTAGATTTACAAGTGTAAAGAAGCCTTATAATTGGAGTAGTTTTCTATTGTAGCACAGAACCTGTTTGTAATGTGGGGCAGTTGCACCAAAACATTGCGTGAAAATTAAATTCTGCATAGTTTTGTTTCTTTGGGGGGATGACTGTCAATGCAGCCAGTCTTTTTTGCACTGCTATTTCATGATTCGGATTTTTTTTTAGATTGTGTTGGTTTTCATGTCAATTTATGCATGCAGAGATAACTGGAAAGTCATACATTATTTTTGTATAAGCTCTAATCTTTAAGTAAGTACTTATATTACTGACATACAGGCAACAATAAAGTTACTTTAAAGCTCTTTTAGAGAGATCAGCAGGTTTTGGTTTTCAGCTTTATGTGTTAATAAATTAGCAGAACTGCTTTTGAGCAATCCCTTGGGATCCCTTGTGCAGTGAATGGCATGTGAACTCCACAACAGTGTACCTTGAAATACATGAAACCAGCACGAAAGAACCTTTTCAGTAGATGTGCTGCTGCTTTCTAGAAATGCAAAACTAGCAATCAGACATAGCTTGTGTCCATTCTGTGTGCTTCTTACCGGCATTGTATGATGAGTCATCTCTTTTAATATTTGCAGTGGCAAATTAATTAAACGCTCATTAAATATAACCAACTTTATTTTAATGCTATAAAGTAACCAGTTCATTTCATCTTAGTTTAAGTCTTTTTTTCTTTTTTTTTCCCTTTTACTGCTGTCATTTTTTGTGCTTGTTTTTTTTCCCCAGTGAGGGTTGTCGCCGAGAAAATACAATGAAGAATGTTGGATGTCGCAAGTATGCATTTAATTCCCTGCAACTGAAGGCTTTCCCAAAGTATTACAGGCCTCCAGAAGGAACTTATGGAAAAGTTGAAACATAAGCATACTATGTCCTTTAATTGCTGTTCCATTAAAACATGTGGATACACTCTAGATTAACACATGATTTTGTCATCCAGAAGAGATAAATAACCTTTTTGTACGTTTCGCTAGGTCATACAGAGCATGTTACCAAATTGGAATCTATAGTAACAATTATTCTGACACCTTAGCTTGAGAATAGTGTGATGACTCTCTGCCCATTTCAATAGCCTTCAGTGTATGTAAGATGAGCAGATATTGTGCTATTTAATAATTACCTATATGCAAATAGCTAGGTACCTCCTGGATGGGCAAGGACTCTAGGAACGGTATTTAGGCAGCTGTTTCCATAACATCTTTTTATACAGAGTTGATTTGAGATTGAGCTTTTCCTAAATTTTTTAAAACTGAGAGTAAAACTCAAAAATTGTAAATAAAAAGGATCCTAGACAGTTTAGTAACTGTAGAATGCATTGTCACAATCAATAAAAGGGGGTTTAATTAAGAAAAAATCAGCACAATAAGAGCCAGGAGAAAGAATTGTTTTACTGTATATAGGATGCCATCTTCATATATGAAATTAACATTATATAAAAGGCCAGACATGTGAGGTCTGGTTAGTGATTCTGTTCAGATAAAACAAATTCCTGTCATCTTTGGCAGGTAAGGCCTTGGGCACACTTTTAAAAGTATTTCAGAAACATCATGATGCTTAACTATTAATGCCAGCAAACAGTTCCCTATGCCCTTCCCCACTCTAAGGCAAGTGCAACAAGCAAATTGCTGATGTTGCACATGACATGTTCAGTACATTCCAACACTATGGATAGTGTTGTACATTAAATTACACATTTTTACCCATGGAGTTTTTGTATCACTTCTGGATTGTAAGCATTAGAATCTCGGGGCATTACATTATTTTGGTCAGTGTATGATTTTTCTGTATTGGTTTTGTATGTCATTACAAAAATGCTCAAAGTGCCCAATGCACCCCCTTGCTCCAAAATCACAATGGGTTTCTGTTTGCCTTTGCATTTCACCTGTTGAGAATCCTGGTGGGGGAAGTGTGACCGGTGTCAGGGTATTTCTGAGGAAGGTAGCAATGCCCTGTGTTAATAGAGAGGAACTGCTCAGTGCTACTGCTTGTGCCTGAGAACCACAGGTGGGTTCTAGCTTATGACAAAGGTGGTCAGTTGGATAGCATTTGATAAAAAATGTTCAACAGATCTCCTCCGAAATAATCTCCCAAAGAATGCCTTCGAAGCTAAGATAGCATTTTAAAAAGCAGCTAAGTGTTCCTTTCCAAATTTTAACAGGATCCAGTCCTCTCTAGCTAGCTTCATATTCAGCACACTGTCCTTTCCTTCTTGATTTCTAAGGATCTAAGTTTTAGATTAGAAAAAATCTGCCCATTTATTCTTGTGGGAGTAGCAACAGCCAGGTAAGTATATGGCTGTTTTCTGATTTCTTTCTCCCTCTCACTGATGTTTGTCTGTGCTGTCACTGCTCTATCAATCAGCCATGTCCATTCTGCTCCCATGTAGGTTTGGGGGTTGCAGGTCCAGCAGTTTTTGCATTTTGCTTTTGCAGTTTAACACTGAGCAGCATGTCACAAAGCCAGGTCAGAGACTTCTGCTGAACTAGGCTGTTACTATTATTTCAACTCTTTAGGATAACAAAACATGGAATTTTTTTCAAAAGCAATCTATTGTAGTACCTACCCCAGGTCTGAACAAATCATCTACAGAAGAACAGTCCCTTGAAAATGTTACTAATCCTGTTTGCCAGTTAATAAATGTTGATTTTGTTTTATTTTTTGCTAATAAGTAAACAAATAGATGATGAAAGAATTTTCAGTGGGATCTCTTTAGACATGTTACTCCATTAGTTCTGCTCAGCCTTCAGTCCCTGGCCCGTTATTAAATGCTACTTTATTTTTGTATAAACTATGCTCTTTATATCCCTTAGTTTTTATGAGTTGATAATTTTATTTTGTATATTTCAGACATGGTCAATTTTAAGTCCTGTACTGCTACACTAAAAATCTTCCAATGTTCAGCTTCAGAAGGAAATAACCAATGTCTCTTGTAACAGTTAGCAGTGCCACTCTCGTAGATGGTGGCCAACAGTCATTAGACCCGCTGTAGAGCTTAGCAATCCTTTATTTATTTTGTATAGCAATGTAATCTGAAAAAGTTGCTGAATTTTGCCTGCCCGTGGTGGAGCCGCAGCCCCGGGTGGCTGTGGCCGTGCCTGGGCGCCGAGCTGCGAGCGCGGTGCCCCCAGGACGGGCACGGCTTGGGCTCCTCCCGAGGCCAGCGCCCACCGTGAGGCCCCGAGCGGCTCCTCCGAGAAAACTGTGACACGTGAAATCCGCACGGGACCCTCACAAGGGGCAAGGGAGCTTTTCTATTGCACAGGAGAGGCGAATCTAAGGATTACTGTAAAATGAAGTTCTGTCTAATGTTCTTTTTTGAGTACGTTTTTTAAATTATAAAACATACAAAGGTAAAAGAAGAAAACTGTTTGCCAAGTATGTTCTGTGTATGTTCTGTGAAAGTACCTACAGCACAGTTGCCTTTTTTTCATTTATACGTGTAAAATTATTGTATAATACGACACAGTTTTGTCCCAACACGACTGTATTTGCCAAGCTTTGTGCATTGAAATATTTTTATTTATTTGGTTTTGGGCAGTATTAATATATCATAAACATATGGCTACTGTTTTATATATTCTAGTTCATCCAGTTCATGTATGCTGTAAATGTGCTAGTCTTTAGGATGAAAACCAATAAAGAACTGACAAGAATAACTATGGTGGCTTGCTTTTAATGCGTTTGTGGTAAGTGAAAATAAACACTTTCAGGCTCCTTGTCTGGATATACTTTTATCTGTTGGAGAGCATATAAAGCCAAGTTGTGTAGGGAGACATTTTACACAGATGTGCTAGTCAGGAAGTAGTTACTTCTAACCCCTGCTAAAGAACAGCTGCAACCAATTTTCTGTAGTTAAGTGAGGCACCAGCTTGTCCCACATGCTACACATTGTGCAGCAGCAGTTAAATGAGCAATATGAGGTATTTTTCCTCCTTAATTTTATCTACTTTTTCAATGAATATTCTGTAAGAGCTTCCTGAGCTTTGTTCTCTGTCCTTTCACTTTTCCTTCCATTAGCAGAATTTTTTCTCTACTGCTGCTTCCCATTGAGCCAACTGATCACTCCAGCAGCTTTAGCAGTCGGGCTGCTTCTCAGCAGGGACAGGTTGTCCTTGTTGATTGTCATTTTAATTTCAAATTAAATAAAGTTTATGTAATAGTGTAATAGACAATAATTCAGAGCATTCTGATTTCTGTAAAATACAAAAAATAGAACACAAAAATGTAATTCTGTTACCACTGGGAGTCTGAGAACTGCCAAACAGAATGTTCTTTATGTGAAAGAGGACTGAGGAGCATTGGTGGAACTCAGGGAATTGGGTTTTTTTAGTCATATAAAAGGAAAAACAATAGAAGATAAAAACCCGCACTGCTTTCATTCAAAATGCAGAAAGGGAAGATGCTTAACAGGTAGGAATTCATGAATGCAAATGCAAAATGCATCTGCATATGTGGGCACATACATACATATACACTCACGCAGATTTCAAAATTTCTAATTGGTGTTTAAAAAGTATCTGCCAGCATTATTCCTAATTTTAAAAGGTGAGGTGTTTAAAAAATGGTTGAAAATCTGACATCTTTAAAAGGCATTCTGAGCTATCAGGAAGTGTTTGAAGCTGGTGTATCTCTGTAAAGATTGCTCCATTTGGAACCCACAGTGACCGTGAGTCTGGGTTCCCTGTGGCTGTGTGAACAGCATTTGTGGGTCCCTGGGCTGTAAATGATCCCACGGGGAGCTGCTGGGAGCAGCAATGGCCATGTGCTTTGCGGTGGTGCAGAACTCCATCTCTTTCCCAAGACTTTTGCTGCCCTTCAGGCAGGGCTTGAGGTGCTGGTACAGGCATCAGTGTATGGGCACCCACAGCATTTCTGAAGGGATTACCTGATGCCACAAATGTGCTTCATGTCTGAAACGTACTGTGATGGAAGAGAGGAAATATTCATAGATGAAACACAAAAAATGCATACAAGGATAGAAAACCAAGAAGGGTACAACAAAAAATAGCAAATGACTTGTTTGAACCAGAGGAAGAGTCCTCATCAGAAGAAACTGTAAGTAATTTTGGTGACCAAGGGTGAACTTTTTCAGTCTTTTTCAGTTTGTGAATTCCTAAATATATCTAAGGCTTGTATCTTAGAAACTTTAGATCTATATATTATTGCTGATTGCATGTGGGTTTGTTTAAAATAGCTCTTCCCAATGAACTACAACACTTCTAGGCAATGAAGGGGAAAACATAACAGCAACCTCTTTTTCTCACATTGCTTTAAATGTCAGGCAAATTTTCTCTCCAAAATCATTAAATATTAGGCCTTTCACAATTCGGGATGGATGCAGTTTATCCATTTATTCACAATGTGATTTGAAGAGGGGAAGCAAAAAATGGGTAAGTGACCAGCATGGACACAGGGGTGACCTGGGACCTTTCAGCCTGGACCCCAGGAATGGCCATAACCCTGCTCACTGCAGGAAACTGCCAGGAGTGTGGTGTTACTAACACCAAGGCTGGGGGTTTGATCCCTGTATGGGCCATTCACTTACGAGTTGGACTTGATGGTCCTGGTGGGTCCTTCTGACTCAGAGTCCTCTGTGGTGCTGTGTGACAGACACATGGGGGAGGTTTTTGGAGCACCAGGACCCAGCCAGGGTCATACTCACCCTCTTCCACCTGTAGCCACCTGCATATTCCCACCTATACTGGGTGTCCTGGCCAGCCAGAATGGTCCCACAGCAGTGGCTGCTGCCTTCCTCTGGGCAGAGTGGTGGAAGGGAGGGAGGGAGGGAGGGAGGGAGGCTGCTGTGGAGGAGAGGCTGGCCTGGTGGTTTGGTGCCCACATACGTCCCCTCAAATATCGCTCCTCATGGGCAAGGGCTGCTTGGCAGCACAGACCATGTCCTCTCCCACTGTGCAACATCCCTTGTGGAAATGTGCTGGGAATGTAGTATCATTTTATCTGGCAGAATTGAGAATCCTGTTGGAGTGTTTGTTAGATCCTGCACTTAAGTGAAACACCCTAAAGTTCATATTCTGGGGGCTGCTTATCTTTTAGTTTTCCATTGGCTCAGCATGTTGGTGGCACCTGCAATTTCCATTTTGAAATGGAGGCAAGTTGATCTTTGGAGTTTCTAAAATAAGACCAGTAAAACATGTTTACATGAAGGCAAGGTAGCTTTTAAGTGCTCTTAGTATTTGTCTACAAATTGCTTAATTGTAGCCATGTCTCAAAATGCTGCTGTTAGCATACGGTACAGATTTGAGAGGTTCTGAAATGCAATATTGAAATAATTCACCTTTTTTTTTTAGGTTATTTCAAGATGTTGATTGAATTGCCACCAAGTGATGATATTGGTACCAGGCAGATGATGGCACTAGAACCAAGCACTGAAATCTTTGAGGCTACTTGCTGCTCTAGAAATGATCTGAAAATGTTGATAAAATGTCCTTTGTGTTTTAGGTTTGTAACAAACTTGAGGTGAACCTGCCTGGGTGTTTGAGAGACATCTGTCGGGTCTGGAATAGCATTTGTTAGCTACCAGTAGGATACTGTCCTTCTGATGGGATTTTCTGTATTTTTTTCTGTCAGCAGAACTCTCATATGGGGGTATTCCCGCCCCATTTTGTTCCTCTAACCATGGTGTTTCGTTCTGTGTTCTTCACACTGTGTTTTGACCAAATTTCCCAGGAGTGTCAGGACTTTCTTTCACACCATACAAACTTGTATTTTCAATCAGCTTTAGTTTCAAGGATCAGCGAGTGGGTGTTCAAGTGGGTGTTCCTTTGAAATGCTGTGGCTGTGTCCACAACTTCAAAGTCAGTAGGCAAATGGCTGAAGAGGAGTCCCTTTGACTTTTCTCAGTTCCCTGTTAGATTTAGAATTTTCTCATGCAACTTCTAGTTCTTCAAAAAAAAAAGTGAATTTGCTGTGTGGAAAATATCCCACCTGTGTGGGATTAGTCTCTGGAAGTGGATAACCTTGGAACACCTGTGTGACATAGATGATGGCAGGAGGTAGAATAGATGCTTTTTAGAAATAAGCCTATTAAGAAATATCAGCCAGTAGAGTGTTTATTTACTGAGGAAATGGGCAATGTTTGTGTTTGCTATGTGTATCTAGATTGGTCCTGTGTGGTACCATGGGTTGACTCAGTATACAAGATCCACCTTTCATCCTTGGCTGTGTGGCTGGATCTGCAGTGAGTTGCACACTCCAGATTCTGACTCCACTGCTGCTGTCAGCAAAGATTTGCAAGAACCACTTTGACTAAACCCACAAAGGATGCTTGAAAGCTATAGCTTGCCCAACTTGTCTTACTTGCCTGATGAGCTTCCTAAGGCTTTCTGTATTAGGAATTGCTGTTGAGAAATTTGTCAGTGAGATTCACCTCAGCCTGGGCTTCCTTCTCTCATCCCAGTGTTGGGAATAGAGAGAGGGATTGGTAGCTCTGACCTTCCTGGCACAGCCACAGCCTTACCCCAGCCACATTTGTCACACCTGGTTGAGAACCATGGTTTGTGGACAAAATCCTGGAGAGCTGCCTGTTCCCTGCTCTCCCATGCCTTACAGTCCTCAGGAATCCATCACCAGTAGGCACCGTCCTTCCTCTCCAAATCCTTGTTGCAGTTTCACTGCATCAGCTGTTGCACAGGATGCTGGAAACTGGGCTCTTTTTCTGTTCTGTGCTTCTCTCCCTTTCCCTCAGTCATCCTCAGAAAGCAGCTCCAAAAAGCACCAGGTGGCTTTTTCAGTGAGGCAGTGAAGTGCTGCTGATTTAGGTTGTGAGAAATCAGTGGGAATTTTACTGAGTGGAGAGATGGGAAAGTGACTTGTCATTTTGCCAGGAGGGATTGTCAGTGAGGCAAGCAGGATGAGTGCCATGAGGCATTTCCAGGGACAAACGGTTTCTTGGGGTGAATTCATCCTAGGTTAGCTACCTGTTTCTCTAAGTTTGGGGTGAAGGCAAGAAGCAGCCTCTTGTTTGTTTCCATGGCTCAAACTTTCCCTCCATGAACAGGATTCTTGCAGTGGGGCTTGCATTTCATGAGCTGTGCTGGTCTGCTGGTGAGGCTACCCAGGGGCCAGAGAAACTCTCATTTTCTGGGTCCTGCTTGGATAGGCACAGAAGTGAGAATTATTTAATTAAACAGGCAGTTAATAGGTAAGATTCAGCAACCAAATAGATTCAAGACTTACCAACCTGAATTAGAAACCTCAAAATATCTGTATTTTGAGATAGGAAAACCCAGCCCTAACTCACATCCTGTGTGGACAGTGGCTTCTACCTTGTATCTGTGGAAGGGCAGAGTAAACATAGCATGGAATTTCCGCATGCATTTGCACAATTTTTTTATTTTTTTGCAGATTGGCATTTTTGGAAGTGTGTTTGTGAGAAGTGTTAGCTGTGAGTTGATTTATTTATTACCATTATGGTGTTTTCCACTGTGTCACATCGTCTCTACTTCCCCTTCTCTTAGTATTCACTTCTGTATTTCTTCTTGGCCTCTCACCATCTGAGTCTTCCGAAGATGAGGATTATGATGTTTATGCAGATGGAGGATAGAATACTTGAACTAATTTCTGAGTTGGTCTCTATGGTGGAAGTAGTTAACCAGAAAGATGATGGCTTATCCATATACTGTAACTTTTTTGTTTGTTGGGGCTTTTTGTTATTACTGATTTTATTTTACTGATACATTCCTGTCTACTATCAGGCTATGGACAGAGATATCAGCAATATGATCACTGCTCTTGTTTTCATATTATAAATAAGAGTGATAGTTACTTAGAGAATACAAAACTGGTGGATAGTATTACTAAAAAGGTAGGGAAATAATTTTGTATGGTGAGCAGAAATAGAAAAAGATACTGAACACACCTATGTAGAAGAGGAAAGAAAGAAAAGTTGTTCCTTTTAGATACTTGGATGAAAGGATATCAGAATAATAAATAATAAATAATAATAAATAGTTTGACTGCATTAGGCTTGTTGTGATACTGTGCTTGAAGTAAAAGCCTAGTGTGACTGGTTTTTGCCCTGGTTTGTGGACTTTCCCTATTAAACTGCCAGAACTTTCCAGTTCCTCTTGCTTTGGCACATCACTGTTGAGGAATGGTTGCTGTGTAGCCTGGCAGTGGGGAAAGGAGTGTTAATTTTCCCAATGCACCACTAATTAAAGCAAAATGCTGCTATTAAAGCTGAAATGGTTTTTTCATGGTGTCAGGAAAAGCCTTAGAGGAAATCCTAAGGCCACTGGCGCCACTGTGAAGTCCCGATTGCTCTTTGCAGCCACAGAGGGGGGCTGTTGATCTAACAGTAGAACTCTCATTCTTCACTCTGCAAAGGGAGGAAACATCATTACTCAAATTTATTGAGTATGGGGAAGTGTTTTCCAGTGTGCTGATTTAATCAGAGTTCTTAAAAGTCTTTTTTCCCCCCATGAATTATTATTGCTGTATAGACAAAATCAGTCTTTTCACAAGGAGGCTCCATTAAATTACAAAGTCAGGACAAATACTGTCCATTTTCTGAAGTTCTCTGGTGCTGAACCTGCTGACTTGAGCAATATTCAGTTTTTATTGTTCTAATAACTGCACCATATGGATTTTTGCATGCAGTTGATCAATGCAAGGGCACTAAGTCAGCTCACAATGTGCCTTGTTCTCATTCCAATACCTGGAACTGTGGGTTCAATTCACAGCCAGTGCTCAGCTCCCACATTTTCACATCTGAAATTAATTTCCGCATAACCATGAGATATTCTGTGTGCTGAGAGTTGTAGCATGGATGTTTGCTTTCTGTTTGAGCTGTGATGAGTTTTCCACTTGGAGCATTTCTTTAAAATGTTGAGTTCAGCTGGGACCATCTTTAACAGAAAGAAAACCATAGAACCATTTAGGTTGGGAAAGACTTCTTGGATCATCAGGTCCAACTGTTGTCCTAACACTGCCAAGTCCATCACTAAACTATGTCTCTAAGTGCAAGACGTATTTTAAATACCCTCAAGGTTGGTGACTCCACCAAGTTGCCTGAGCAGCTTGACAACTCTTTGTGAAGAAGTTTTTTCTAATAGCCAATCTAAACCTCTTTTTTCCACCCTCCCTTCCTCATATGCACATGAAATCTGAATTTCTCACTAACTTGCTAAATTCAGCTGAAATATTTTATTCCTTGTGTGCCTCCCTATTATTTTAAAGCATGAATATAGTATTTTCTGCCATGGTGTTTGCACAGTTTAACTGAAGAGTTAAGATACTACTGATGTGTTCTTCAGACCTGTTGATTTTTACCCCCTGGAGATCCAGTCTTCAGCCACAGAATGGAATTTGGCAGGTGGGCAAATGTGGGCTAGGTTTGGCAGCGAGACCTGCATCGGAAGCTCCTGGGAATAAACTTCTGGTTTGGGTAAGACATAAATTAATACTCCTTAAAACAATCGTTGTCCCGAAAGATTTCTAGCACATGTTTGAGTCTGAGTTGGAATTCCCCTGTGAGCTGTAAGCTGAGTCAAAGCCATTTAATGAAGAATGTTGCATAGTTTTTAGGGACCTGCTTCATTCATTGTTGTCAGACTCTAGCACTGGCAGGATTTTGCTGGTAATGAAATGACTTATAAGGACAGGCTAGAGCAGGAGGACGGGGGATGGAAAGCCAAAGGGGCTAAAAGTCCTTCACCCTTCCAGGAAGCCTCTGGAGGAGTATTTCAGTCTTTCCTCTGATTCCAGCATCTGCATCTTTCGCTCTTGACAGGCAGTAGGTCACCCTCACTGGCTTCTCTTGTGTCCTACATAGCCAGAAAGCAGGTTAATGTCCTCTCTCCGGGGAGCCACGTCTTCCCTGACAGTAACTCCACAGTGGGCCAGGAATTGATATACTGGATGAGGCAGAAGCTTCTCCAGGTGCTGCTTTCCTGGTACACTTGTTTCCCAGCAAGATTCTTGTAACTAAGCTGAAACACAAGTGCTTTCATCCTGCCATGAACTCATACTAAAAACACTCAGGAAACTTTCCAGAATAGCTGATTAGTTTTGGTTTGGGGTTGTCTTTGTGTTTTTTGGTTTTTTCTTTTCTTTTGGGAATATTTTATTAGTCCCTTAACTATAAAATGGTCAGCCTGTATCTATTTAATTATCTCTCCACCCACCTCTACCCCCTTGGTGCCCTTCCCTTTTTTTTTTCTCTTATGGATGCTACACTCCAGATGCTCTGGCTTGTTTAGGGCAAGTAGTTGAGCTGTGATTTTTCACAGCTTGCAAGAGTCCCATGTGAAGCTTGTTACTGCAATCTGAGAACATCCCACTCACTTCCTGCTGCCACTCAAGGACTACTTGAGTGTTATCTGGTAAAAACTTCAGGAGAGTGAGTGTACCTCCTGAAGATCCCACTTTATCCAAGTGCTAATGACACTCAGACTCAAACATTTGCTTCACAATAGGCAAAGAGTGAATTTTCAGATTTTCAGTTTCCAGATACAGAGTCCTTTCTGGAGGACTACTATTTGAGATCCCAGCTTCACAGAAACACCTCAAAGGGATTTTCTTAGAAAGTGGACATAAAACCTATGTTGACACTTGCTTCTGCTTTCTGCACTTCTCTTGGTACAATGTAATCTGCTGTTTAAATCAACTGATCCAACTGATATCCTTGGATCTGAGCAGCTACCATTGCACAGTTCTGCTCAAAAAAATGGTTTTATTCAGGACTCTCTTCATGTTCCATATATATATGTACACACACCATACATATATATACACACACACACACATATATATATATATATATACACACACACCCACATTAAAAAGGTCATGCCCTGCTTGCTGCTAGGCTGTACACCAGGAAGCAGCGCACTAGTAGCAGCAAGCATGGTTAGAAGTTGTGTTCAGAGGGCTGCCAAAGAGTGCTGATCCCGACATCTTGAAGGCTGCTTCAGTATGTATGTGACTAAAGCACCAGCTGAACATAAGGTCCATCAGTGAGTGGCATCAGACAAAAACAAGTACTGGGCAAAAGACTCAGTTTTGAAGCAGAACCTGTTTAACACAAGGTGACTGAATGCTCTTCCAGTTGCACCAGCCATACAGCAGAAGCTGGGTTATTTTCAATCCCTCTTCTTACAAACTGACTCATTGAGAGTTGCAGTTATTGTTTCAGAAGGCCAAAACACCAGAGCTCAGAAAACTTGCTCATAATTAAAGGTTGGGAAAACAGACAAAGCCCATTTAAAGCTGTGCTTGGTGTTAAAACATCTGGGTGAAATACCGTCAGTGCAAGACAGCTTCTTTGTGTACTCCTCTTTTTACCTCTCATTCAGTCAGGCAGAGCTCATCGTAAGCTGAAGTGCAGAGCGTAACTTCCATATGATTTCACCACTGTGCTCTAGTGTTGGAAATCTGCCATTCACTCGCATTCTTAGCCTACCTTGCCTTGGAGCTTCCCCCAGTTCCGTGTTTCCCTCACAGGCCAGTGGCCCGGCCACATCCTGCACTGAGCTGCGGCCAGGGCTGGGCCCAGCGCGTCTGCATCTGTGAAATAAACACTCACTGTCCCTTGACTGGAACAGTATAACCTGTTCTGATATGGCCTTACACTTTAATAAAGTATCTAATACCTTTCAAGGGCTTTTAGAAATAGAGCTCATGATAATTAAACTGATTTCACATTAGGGCCATACTTCCAATCCCAGACTTCCTGATTTTAGTACCAGGCCAGAAACTTTTTAGGCTTTTAATCTATTCCTTGGCATTGGCAGAACAGAACTGCCCTTTAGGAGCACCAAACTAATTACCAAAATGAATGGTAATTGTTTCTCTTGTTTCTTTTCCTTGCTGGGAACTTTGCACTCCTGGTAGTTTCCAGATCTGGACGAGTAGAGCTGACTCATGGCAGTTTGGCCCTGATTCTACTCCAAGAAATGTTTTAAATTATCCAAAGGGTTGAGCTCCATGATTTCCAGGACAGCCCGTCTTCTGAGCATTTTGAGATGTTTTTTCCTCTGGTCTTTTTACTCCATACAGAACTTCCTTTGTGTCTAAGCTTCAGTCTTTTTCACGCTGCCTTTGCAAACACTCACCTTGCTGCTCAGCTTCTGACCTTAACATTGCCCCACGCTGAGCTTGTCCTTCCAGCACGCTGCAATATTTTCAACCTCATCTAGATTTTTATTTTTTCATTTTTACCTCATCATAAGATCATGAGAGATCTGTCCTCTCCAGAGTTCTGTGATGGTGGATGCTTCTGTCTCATTATCACCTCACCCTCTGCTTAAGAGATTTTTCAATGCATGTCAAGAGTGACTATACTGTAGAAGCTGGAGTAGGTACCTCAGGAAGAGGCAGCAAGAGCCGTCTTGTATATGCACTTACCATACACAGAGATTTCTTTAGTTATACCAAATTTTTGCCTAGATTTTATTTCACCCAAATTCTTGTCAATTGCAATTATGGCTTCTCTTGAAGACAGCTCTTTTGCTTTCTTCAAGGAGGCAAAACAAAGTGAAGGTGCTCTCCAAAATTACCCTGGAGAAGCAAGATAGGACACTCAGGGAGCATTTAGGCTTCAGATATTTCCCTTGGGAGAAAGACATGATTTTTTCCCTCTAAGGAAACTGAAAACTGTGTGTCAAAGATCTTCATAATTCACTATGATTTCACAGGAACTGGTGCTCATGGGGAAGCTCTTCTAAAACAAGAACTAAGAATATTTTAATAGTGCCCAAGGTTATTTGCATTATCACAAGGGAATGGCTCATGCTTTTGGGGGGAATGGGCAGGTCAGGGAAAGGCATCTAAATTACTTGTGTTTTGCCTTGTCTTGTTCAAAAGGAAATGTTCTTAAACCAGAATTTTTTATTCCTACCCTCACTGATTAAAACCACTGCAGACTATTAGCATTTCAGAATTATTTTCTGCTTCTATCCTCCCTGGAATCAATTCCAATGTAAACACCTGCTGGGTAAAAGAGGTGGCATATAACCTTAAGCAGCTCTTTGCACCTTGAAGTTACTGCTAGTTATCTTCCCAAGCTCCATTTGTAGAGAAGCAGGCCCTGGCATGTCAGGAGGTTAGCTGCTGATTCTTTATTTTCATGCAGTAAGAGACTTGTTTGCTCAGTTACTCAGAGGGAAATTGCATGCAAATCCAGGTAGAACATTTCATGACCTTGCATGGCTCTAGAAGTACTCAATTTTAAGAACAAAGGAGTTCCAGCAGGTTCTTATTCAAGAGAACTGTATCTTTGAGCTTCTGCTGGTGGCACCAGGAAGGCAGTGGCCTGCCACCTGGAGAGTTTGTTCATATAAAGCAAGCTGGAAAAGGGCTCCCCTGGCTAAATACATGGGACACTCATATTTTGTTGCGCACAAAACCTTTATGCTAGAAGGAATATTAACTAAAATATACAATTCTTACTCTTTTACTGGATGGATTCTGATAAACAGTTGCTGCTGTAAATTGGTAGCAGTGCCACTGAGTCGTAAGTAAATTTACAGTGCAATGCTAGTGTCTGTTAATGCTTTCTGGCAATGGAAGGGTTCATTTTTACTTGGCTTCAGCTCAGAGGAATGAATATATATGTAAGTCAGTGAAGCTTGCCTTACTGTTAATGAATGGAAACAGGCACCTTACAGGGACAGATAAATCATACCTAAGAATAGCAACATTCTTGTTCAGACCCATGCAGGAACAGTGTTACAAAGCTATGGGCGTAGCATAAACAGCAGCTGCTCTCATGCCTGATACCTGGAAACCCAAGAATGTAGACATTTTTCCAGATTTTTGCTATCCTGTGGATTTTCAAGTGGGTGGCACTGCATAACCCTGAAAACAGTTTCTGTTCTCTGCTGCAATACAAACCCACACTGTTGAGGAGCCAGGTTTCATCTGCAGTGAAGTTTCTGGTAACACAGGCTCTGTGTGCAGTAGATTTTGGCCCCAAGGCTTTGCCTTTGGAGTCATGTAGACACAAGTTCAGAAAATACAAGGGGAACAGAACTATAGCAGACAAATCTTGAAAAAAGCATATTTATTTTAAAGTACAACCCAAAGTTGTATCTGTAAGAAATGCACATGGTATCTTGTTTCTTGTACAAGTCTTGGCTTCGTGCATTTCACTTCAACTTAAAAATGCATTCAGGTTTACAAATGTACAAACAGCATAAAGTGTATTACAGTCTCAACAGAATGCTCTTACATTCAGCCACTTTGCTCTTAAGGTCTTGTGTTTGCTTTGTTGGTATTTTTGTTGATTTTTTTCCTTTTTTACATTCTTACAATCTGTGTTAACAAAGACAGCCTTATTTTAAAAAAATACTCTGCATTTTAGCACAAAGTGTCTTTTGATTTTAAATTAGAACTTGGAGGATAACACTGGAAAAAATTTAAAAACCCAAACTTTTCATGAAAGTATTGCATGCCAGGACCATTTTAGAGTTCAAATTGTTTCCTAAATAAAGATGGCAGATGGTAAAATATGAAACCAGTGAAACTGTTCATATTTACAGGCTTTAGCCGTAGTTGGGATTTGTGACCACACCCAGACATTTCCAAGCTTATCTGCAATCTCACACTACCGTATCACAGGACAGACTTTAAAAAGGAGCAAGTGATGAAAGCATGACTGACGGGGGAGTGGGGCTGGGAGAAGCAACAGCCTGAAAATGATGTTTCAAAAATTTGTATTCAGAATTGTATCATGACCTGGATAAGAGTTCTTTCTTTTTGCTTTAGTTTTCATGAGGATAGTGCGAATTTGACCAAGGATCTGAACTTCTTCTTCCAATTGTTGGGCTCCAAATTCTCCAAGGATTGTAGGTCTGTCCCATATCTTCAGCAGGATTGGCAATGGTGGCAGCAGCGGGCGGTGGTGGAGCAGCAGCAGAGTTTTCACTACCCATGAGATCAATGCCTGACAACGCATTTGCTGGAGTGGTGAAGGGAAGGCCACTGTTGAGATTACTTGACCAAATGGAACTGCTGAATGGAGTGGTAGACCACAGGCCACTGGGGTTGCCCAGGATTGACTGCAGTAAAGACAGAGCAAGGTAAGTGGCAGATTGGTAAGCCTCAATATCCACCTTGTTTACAGCCCCCCAAAAGAAAAGTATCTGAGCGGCAGCAACAAGAAGACTGCTCTGGAACCCCTTCCATCCTCACTGCAACACAGAGCTCTGACCTCCTTTCACAAGAGCCTGCCCAGAGGAACCACAGTGCTCCTGCATGCTCCGGGAGCTGCGTGGGCTGCAGGGCGCAGTTGCCTTACGGCTTCAGAGCTCTTTTCATTTCAGCTGAAGCGACCCCGTACCAGTGCTAATTTAAGCATTATGAGTATTCAACACACAAGGGTCAGAACACTTAAGCTTAAACAAACCAGTTAGAATGAGGTAGATAAACAATGGTTGAACTCTCAAAAAACCAAAAAAAATTCAAGTTGCAATGGAAGATAACAGCATAGTCCTTTTTTCATCTTTTTTTGCTGTTTGAAAATTTATCTCCCTGTAGTCAGACCTTGACTGTTTTGGATTAATCTGCTTGTGTTCGGTCCCACTGTACCTATTCCATATTCCCAGTATATACTTTTTCCCCATCCAGAATTTCTCCAGATGAAGGGAGAAGAGGGGATAGGAGAACTGGCCATTTATCACTGAATTCTATAGAGTCTCTCCTGGCTCAAGACACTTGGAAGTCTCTGCCAAAAGGTCATGGTGCAAATGCAGGTGAGTTCCAGCACATCACAAACACATCTGGGATCTATAGGACAGATACAGCAAGCCTGGAGAACACATGCAGGAACACAAGGCCCAGATTCTGTCAACTGTATTTTACCAAAGCCCAAATAGTAGCAGACAGCAAACAGAGGAACCTGACCCATGGTGTGGAGGAAAAGTGATACCTGGAAGCAGCCAAAGATGGAGATGAGAAAGGTTAGCATAACTTTCTGCTAATATTAGCACAGAACCTGCTACATGTAAGGCTTGTGGCACTACATAACCCAGTGTCAACAGATTTAATGTACATATGTTGTAAATTCAATTTGCAAATATACTGGAAACTCGATACACCCAAAGGCAGCAGACTTGTTGAGTAAGTGCTGTTAGGTACAAACATCCTTATGTTTGGATTTAGTGGCTGCAGATATGGTACCCCTTCCCAAGATCTCTGTCCTTAGATAACATTCACTAAAGGTTAACCAGTATCAGCGTACCCTGCATCTGAAGATTTAAATAAAAATCCCTTTAAGAAAGAAAACAAGAATAGAATCTGAAAATTTCTTCCTTTTAGGTTTTTATTCTCTGCTCGAATGAAGAAGACAGCCTCTAGCCAGTTTCAGGTATGATTAGACTGAGCCTAACGTACCACAAAACTTGCTACCAAGGGCTGGACAGGAGTTCTGAGCATTAGTTGAGGGTTAACCAGGACAACAACATCAGGACTCTCCAATGTCACTGAGAAACTGAGCCAGAGCAGGGTCACAGTGTATTACTGTCACATAAATAAATGGTTATATTTAAGCTATACCAGCATTAGGCTACTAAACCTACAGCAGGAAAACTCACTCTGCTGCTCGGGAACCTCTCCTAACACACTAAAAGTCCACCTTATTTCCTGCTGCAGGCAAGAGGCAGGAACTATTTGTTTCTACTTGTCCCAAAAGTATTTGGGAGATCGTGATAGAAAGGCACTTGTTCATAAATCAGGAGCAACCAGGACAGGAGCAGCAGAGAAGAGCACCTGCTGTGCCTTTTCAAGGCTGATGGAAGGAGGTACAAAGTGGCTGGCAGGCAGAACTCCACACAGAGAGACAGAGGAACAGGGAGTAGGAGAATGTGATTAGAGAGAAACCCCAGGAGAAATACCAGCAAGGCTGAGGGGAGATGGGATCCAGAAGGCAAATGCTACTTAGCACAGAAGCAGAGCTGTGCATACAAGGAGCAAGCAAGAAGAATAAGGAAGGAGGACAATCAAAATCAACTGTCCAAAAACCTTCCTAGAAAAAAAGGGTAACACAGAAGCTACTGCCTTAAGTGCTGTTTGCAACAATGGCTTTGGCTCTTCTCCCAGAACAGAGGAAAGGGCATGGCCCTGGCCTGGTACCTGCTCTCTTATCAGGCACTTAGAGCAAGGAGGCTCAGTAACAGGAAAAGCCAAGCTCTCCTGTTCTGGCTTGCCATAAGCACTTGAAAATAGCACTATCATTTATAACAGCTTTGAATGTTTCAGTCAAATACTGCTGCTTGCTTCTTGTTTATTATGTGATCTTCTTCTTGAGTAAGCTCCTAAAATACCTCTTCCAAATCAAAGTACTTAAATGGAGTACCTGACACTTCCTCTATACCATTTTTCTGGCTTCCATCTTGATGCTTCCTGAAGCACACTTCTAAATATTTTTCAGAAGCAGCTGGGAAATATGAGTTAAGAGCTAGAGAGCTTGTTCTGGTTCTCCTCAAGCCCTCCCTCTCTCAAATACTGAGAAACCTGCCCTCCACATGACCAAAATCCAAACATCTTTCCTTACAAACCTGCCCTCCACGTGACCAAAATCCAAACATCTTTCCTTACAGAGCTTCAGTGAGGTTCCAGCTCTGGTTGTGACCACATGACAAGGGCAGGATCTGCAAGCCTGTCTATAAGAAGCTGTGTGACCTTCTTTGGCTTCCCCTGTCCCTGCCTTCCCCCACTCCATCTGAACTGCTCCCAGGTGAAGTAAACACTGCCTCTTACTCACTACAAAAACATCTTCAGAAGTCAACATGAAGAAGGATTTCAGCTGGCAGTGAAGACAGCTGTTGCAGCATAAGTTCTAGTCTGACACAAGGATAACAATGCAGCACTACAATCTGTGAAGTTGGGGTCTTTCTCCTTCTTTTGCTATACCTAAAATCTTCATTGAAATAAGTAGTCAGTTTAAAGACTTCACCTTGCGTTCAGCCCTTTAGTGTTTTTTCCTAAACTGAAAAGAATATATTTAAGGTCTTTTAGATAGTTCTTTTGGGACCTTTTGTTTATTTACAGACAGGTGCAATACTGGATTAAGAACAGCAGAATCAAAGTGTGAAAGTTATGATAGTGCCTATTTTGCAACTGTCCATCAAACTGGAAGTAACATGCAGAGTCTAGCCATGGCACAGGAACAAACCTGAAGGATGTGGGAGCAGAGCACACTTTTTTAAGTGCTGCAAGGTGCTCTTGTGAGAAATATTTTTATGGGAAGCAGTGTACATGGATTTATCATCCACAAGCGAGGAGACTAATAACTCCTTGTCCAACAGGCAGGTCAACTTAAATACACCAAGATGAATATGTGTAAATTCCCTCTTCCTTTACTCTTCAGTTGATTCCTTTTCATCCCTAATTCCACTGAATTAAACTAGATGGCACATACAGAACAGGTAATAAACAGTAATAAACCATTGTATTTGGATGGACTGAATACTTACTGCAGTTGTATGAGTTGGGGAACTTGAGCTTGTTGGCCAGGAGGGTACAGAGTCTGTAGCTGAAGGATCCCAGATGGATGATGGAACACTATTGAATTCATTCCAGTTTCTCTGAACATCCTGCCCATAAGCAGATCGAGCTAAACCAAGCTTGCTAAAAACCTCTAAAAATAAAACGAAATAAAAATGATTAAATTACTCTTCCTCTTTTTTCAAGAACAATACTTTTCATAGTTATTTCCCATATTTTTCTAGCAGGTCCTGCTGCAGTGATATTTGAAGAGGTCACACTGTAATACAAATCTCATCTCATGTGACCAGCATCAGACAGGGCCACAACGTTTGTCATGGTTAGAGTGGGGAAAGAGAGTTGAACAGTTGCTGTGGGTAATTCAGCCTAAGCACAGCAGTACCCAGAGTCCCGGCAGTTTTCTCTGTGACTGCAGCACTCATTTGCCTTGCAGCACTCCCTTCCCAGGCAATGCCTGGTAGGAGGCAGCATTGGGAGTGCCCCGGCCCTGACCCAATCTCTGTTAAGAGAAGGAAAAGGGAGCATCAGCAGTTGTGGCTCGCCTGCTTCTCACACACGGAACTGATCCCAGGCATTTTACTGGTGCCCTCAGAGCCATGGGTGCCAAGTGCTGCTGCTGATGAAGAGGAAAGAATCCCACAGCAGCAGCTGCCATTGTTTGCATTTCCACCAGACATTGAAGTGTTGCAGTAAATAGCATTTTTTCAGATGCCACATCCAAAGTTTACTTTGCTTATCATCTTTTCAGCCACCTCAAAACACACCACAGGTGCCAAAGGCGAAGTACAAAAAACTTCCTAAGTACACAGAGCATCCACACCCTGCAATCTCAATGCATGGTCACCTCTATTACATTTATGGAAGTTTAGCCAAATATTTAAATACATTAATTAATTGCTGGGTTTAGTGTGCATCAGCTCATTGTGCAGCTATACAAATACTGCAGGCAAACACAAGAGGAAAGCAACACAAGGGTTGGGCCATTGCCTCACTTAACAGAAGCATGGTTTTAGGCAGGTGTTTATGCTTAGGAAAATCCAGGCCTACTGGCACATTTGTGGGACCTACAGTAAAGTTTTGGGGGAGGGATGGAGAGGAAGAGACTAAGAAAATAACCCCCAAAATCCAGAAATTTTACTGCAACAGAAAAACTCCAAACCCAAGCATTCTTAGCCCATCAAACATTCTGTGAGATTTCGGCGAAACACAAGACTATCTCACCAAATTTTAACAAATGTTTCTACATAGTTTTCCCTTTCAGGGGTGAGGATGGAAACACTGTCTGTACTTAGACCAGTGGAATGAAGACACAACACTTCTCTACCTGTATTTGAATACAGAAAATTATTTGAACAGAAAAACTCACCTCCAGTTAAGTTAAAAGAATGTCCAAATGCAGAGAAGGAGTTGAGAGGTGTGAAATCAGGACTGCTGGGATTGCTGATAGGACTCCACAAACCTGAACTACATTTTATGGAGGAACAGGAAGGAAATACACATTTTATTAATACAGTACTATTGACAATATTAACCTACTGACCTATATACAAATGTATGTGTGTATACATGTTTAGCTATATATATTTATATATAAAAATATATAGTTAAAAATATACTGAACAAATATTTAATGGTGGTCAAGAGTTAGGAAATCAGTTTGGTTTTGTTTTAACAATAGATTTTGGTGATACACGTTTTTCTGTGTCTAAACCACCTTGGAATAATACAGTAATATAGACACAGTGCTCTTTAATCTGTAGAATGAGCATCAAACAAACATGAGAGTAGCTCTCCTGATCAATTTTTCAAAACCCTTATGGAGTCTAAGCCATAGTACAAGTTTTTTTCTCAAGCAGATAAAATTTACAGTCACTTGTGGATACAAATACACTCACGGATAAGCTTATTAAATGTAACAGATGAGTTAACTGGAACCAGCATTAAACATCCACCAAAACAAACAAAAACTTCAATGCACAAACCTCCCTCAGAATGCAATTTCTTTTCATATGGAAACTTGAATTCAAGTCTCTTTCCTACTTCAGAAAGGTTATTGCTTTTTACAACTGAGGGGTTCACTGCCAAAATGTCAGAAAAGACGTGTCTCAGGGAATGTGTCTGAGTGCAGCTCTATCCTGCTCCTACTGAAAGCACCAAGCCCACTGACAGTTCTGATCTTCGTGTTCAAACGGGAGTGAAAGGCATCACTGTACAGCAAGGTACTCTGCCTGTGAACCTTCAAGTGCCCCTGGTACACACTCCTCAGGACTAAGAGAGCCAAGCTGATTTCTCATTGTGTGGATGCCCAGGAACACGTGACTGCTGAGTTACTTGGAATGAGGAGGAAAAAGCTCCTATCACATCCAGAACACCCTTCTCTCTACTTTTGAGTCACTTGCCACCTCTAAACTTTTCTACAAGGTTAGAAATGCTGTGCCTAGACTTCAAAAATAGTTTTAAAAAAACTTAACCAGAATGAATTCTGTCACTCCCTTCAAAACGCCATTAATAGCTCAATCTTCTTTTCTCAGGGTCCAAGTATTTGCCTAGAGAATATAAAAATTACCTGTCAGAGCCATCACTGTCAACAACTGTGTGGGAAACGCTGATATTGCTGGAAACATCTGTCTTGCTTGGAGAAACCTTTGGTAAACCACTGCCACCTGTGAGAATATGTATGTAAAAAATGAGTAAAATAAATCCTAGCAAAATAACAGTATATTCAGGATATATTTGGAGTTATTAAGAACTCCAAACTGGTTCTAGTACCTGGACTTTTGTCATAACCTGCAGCTACAGCAGCAAAAGTGGGGTTTCCATTCCTGCCTGGAAGAGAAGCTGCCTTTGCCAGCTTATGTTTGGTACCATTCGGCTGCTTGGTTTTTGTTTCACTAAAATGAGAAAGAACCCAAAAAAAGAGGGGGTAAAAAAAGACTAAGGTTTTGGACTTCAGCAGTTTGATTAAAAAAAGCAGCAATTTAAGCTAGCACTCAAGAAAATATTTATAACAGTTCAACCGTTCATGTAATTGCATATTTTCCCAATCTACCAAGTTGCCCAGCAAGGCAGGATACGCATAGTGGTGTATCTGCAGAAAAGCAGTTTCCATGGGAAGAGGAAATGGGTCTGAGACTAGGGAGATGCCCCCCCTGTGAAGCACAGTTCCACAAGTGCTCAGTGCCTGGAAATCAGTAGGAGGTAGGATCTGGACTCACTTGCTGCAGCTGCTGTTGACGATGCTGCTGTAAGTGCCTCCTCGTGGCCCAAAAGCAAAGGATGTGGGGGGAGGAGGAGGGGGAGATGGAGAGGCGGGTGTTGGAGAGGGCTGGCGCTGCTTCAGGAAAGCGTCTGCATTCAGGGTTTGCAGAGAGAGCTTATAGAGGTTGTCTGTGGCTATAAAGAGAAACACAAGATATCTTTCTGGAGGATTTACATTACAGCAAAGGCTTCTCGAACTTCTGCTAACCCTTCTGCTCAAATGCAGGAATTAGGAGAAAGGAAAGGCTGTTTGCTCCCAGTGATGGAAGCAGCAGCAGCAGTTCACCTATGGTTATTCAGATCTGCTGTTAATTTTCAGAGAGACTGATTTGCAACACAAATAACCAGGAGGAGGTGAGTTGGTTCCCACCCAAGGGATTTACAATGCAACTACAACAATTGTAACAGTGTCCCAAGCTAACCACTGCATTAATGTGTATTCAGTGTTCCCTCTCAATGACAAATAATCTAATTAGTTCCAAATTTGGCTGGAGCAGACCTGATTAAGCAAAACCCCATCTACTGTAGAAAATACGTCTTTTTTGAGCAGTAATTCTCATTTTCTCAATTTCTCCAGCAGCTTATGAATCCTGTTCATCACTTGAAAGCTGTAGAGTGACCCATATTCTGCCCATGCCATTTTCAAACCTCCCAAATCATACCAGATTCTATCAATATGGGGCCTACAGCAGAAAAATGGAGCTCAGCTATGCAGTGAAAAAGAGACGGGAAGATCTATAAACAGATCAAGCCTATCTACAGATATTAATTGCAGAACAGTCATTATGCCATTGTCTAGTGATTACTTACAGCTGCCAGCTTTGTGGAGAGGCACAGAGTCCCACTCTGGTGGTGGAGAATCCTTTTCCCCTTCTGAGCTGCTGGTGTTTCCTAATTCCTGAGTAGAACCACTGGGGAGAAATTTTGCTAATACTGATGGTCTGTTCTCCATTAACTTACTGCTTGGACCTATTAGAACAAAAGAAAAACCAAGTGTGTAGATAATAAACTGATTAGCTTTCTTCTCACACTAGACTTAGAAGTAAGCTCTCAAGAGGGGTTACAGACAATGATATAAAACTCTTGAAGTATTTACAAAAAACAGCCTTACACTACCTCTTGTTTTGGGGAGGTTTCTTGATTTAGAGCCACTTGACAAAAGGTGCGGTGGAGAGATCTTGGGTGGAAAGGTTTTGCGCTGCTTGTTTTCCAGTGGGGGAGTATAAGACAACTCCAAGGGACTAAAAGAGAACAGANTATATACACATACACAATACACTGCTCCACACGTGTATTAGGCTCACTTACATTCCAGAAACAGCTTTCACCCTGGAGCTCCAGGATCACAAAACCCATTTGAATATACAGAGGCAACAAGAAATGGTAGCTGCCCTTTTTCTACTCTGCTCCTACACATCCCTGTCAGATCCCATGCTCCTAATATGCTATTGCCCTAAATGTACAGGATTGGTTTTTAGTCAATAATATAAAACTAGTCAAATGCAGCACCAAATTCTATTGGCTATATATTGCTCTTTTTCTCCAGGTATCTGATCCTGCCTCTCAGACTTGCGAGGGAGGAACTATTTTCCCCATTTCTTGCAGAAGAATTCCAAGCCAGCTCTCATTCTGGCCTTTGAAAATTGTCACATAATGAATTTGTGAGTTATAAGATAAAGCAAAGTACATAACTGTAAGAATAAATAAGGAGGAGACTTTTCCAGGCAATGTTTTCAGAAATATTCTGAAGAACATTAATTTCTTCTAACTATAAACTCAGTCTACGATTAATTACAACAGGAAAAACACAAAATACAATACTTCATTTAGTAAAGTTTACTTTTGTGGCACTTGGATACCAATCTGATTTCACAGCACTATTTTGGAATGAACTAGCTACAGTAAGAATAAGATTTTTCATGTTTCCCCGTACCTATGCTCTACAATCAACCACACGTCAGTAAGGGACAGGGGCTGGCAGTGGCAGCAGCCTCCTTTAATAAAGGATCCAAGACTGAGCTTACTCTATGATACGAAAAAGGAAACTGAGGCTGCAGTTTCCCAAGGGCAGCTAAAGGTACTAACATTAATGCTGGCTCAGGGTGCTGCCCCTAGAAACATTAGCCCCACCTTTTGTATGCAATACCTGTTAGAACAACCCTAATATCGCTTCCCCTGATTTTCATCACTGGATTTAGCTCTCACTTATGTGCTGTGTTTCCATTAAGGAATTTATTATTTACAAGCTTCAGATAATTCCCAGACATCAGGAAGGAAGAGGAAGCTGCTTAAAGGTACCTGTTGTTGGCATTTGCCAAACTGGCAGCTACAACAGTCAAATACAGATATTTTCATCAATCCATCTTCCCTTTTAACACAATACTTTCCCTACTAAACAGCCTTCATTATGCCTACCTGGCTTTCACATCTACAGGGATTTCTTTCTTGATACTTGTAAGCACTTTTTTGGTTTTCTGTTTCCCTGGGACTATTTCATTTTCAGGTTTTTCTGCTATAACTTTTCCCTTTTGTTTCTCAGGCTCCTGTAAAAGACATAATGACACATCAATAACCATGAAAAGCGAAGTCCCTCTTGCAACAGAACACATATAACAAAGAGGGCTGAGGAAAGAATGTTGATGGAAAACATGAGCATTTCTGCAGTACTGAAGGTCTTTTTTCATTAGTTGATGAGTTTGCCTATAAAATATGGTTTCTATTTTTTCTATTTGGAGAAGCAGAAATGGAAATAGCAGATTAATGAGCTTCAAGCAGATCTGATGCTTGCAAATACTCAGCTCCCTTGGCCATGGCCTCTGAGTCTACTTAATAAGATGCTGGCTCTGTACTGAGACCTTTACTGCATCTGCTGCATGCAGTCCAGGCCACCTAAACCAGACTCTTCAACAAAGCAAATAATACGAGCAACATCACCATTCAATTCTTATTTTCTGTAACCACACTTCTAAAACTTTCTAAATACAAGTATATTCTCAAATAGCCATCCTGAAAAAAATCAACGGTAACTTTCAAGTGACAACTTACTAAACTGTAACCTTTAAAATATATCCCATGGTTTTCTTTTTTCCCCACAGCTATAATCCCTGTCTTTTACAAAGTTCAAATTTAAGACATCAACATTTAGGATTGGTTTCCTTCCCTTTGGCATTACCTCTGCTTTGTTTGTCAGAGTTTGGTTTAGGACAAAATATTTATGACAATCCAACCACTACACAAATTGTAGACGTTAGTTTATTACCTTGGAGCATGTGAGCTGAATAAGTTAAGGTCGGGGTATTGTATAAGGTAATTAAGTTAACTACATGCTGCCAAGTTACCACCATTGATCTGAACCTTTGTAACTGACAAAAGGCATGACTTAGCATGCACCTTAATTATTGAATGAAATTAGCATCCGCACTTTGGCGTTTTGTTCTGCAAATAGAACAGGCCAGGAGACAACTACCACATGCTGCTGACAGCTGCTGGCTAATTCAAGCCAAAGTCACCTGAGCAGTTTTAGTCCTGAGACTACAGGACTCGAGCATGCTCCCACTCAGAGGTGCAGATTTGATACGGTGAAGGCAAGAATTGGGAAAGGGGATTTTTAATTAAGATTCTTCCTCTATTAGGTATTACATGAAACCTGAGGATGGTGTGGGGGAGGAAGACTGTGTTCCTACTCCAACAGGTGACACACAGCTATACAACGGCCTCCTTTTGTCAGCAGTGCCATACCTCTTTGAGAAGTGGTTCTGTATCTGGGTTGGAGGTTTCTGTTGTGGTTGAAGAACTGTCATCATCTGCCAAGGAATCCTTCAGCTCATCCTCCTGTTGCTTTCCTTTCCCTCTTCTGTCCTTTTCTTCCCGCTTCTTCGGTGGCTTAGCCTTGCGCTGAATTGTTTTCCCTTTTCCTAGAAAGATCAGGATGCTTCAGATTCTCAGCAGCAGTGCTCAGAGACAGGCTAGTTCCCTTCATTTCAGAGGCTACCCCATCTGTTAAGCCTCTGAAGCTTGTTGCTTATTATGACACACCAACTCCTTTTGCCCCTTTGCACCAAATGTGAGCAAAAGAACTATTTTATGCTCCTGAGCTGTGTCCCCATTGCCTCTCTGTAGATGTAAGCACATGGTTGCATATAATTCCTCTCTACTCTGTTCCTGGCATTCGTTTTAAACACCACAGCATCCAATTTGTCAGTTTAACCATGTAACATTTGATTTAAACATCAATTTCTCAGGATGGCAAAAGCTCTATCATCCAAACAAATTAAGAACAGAAATTATCAGCATACTTGTCAGTTGGAAAAAAACCCCATCAAAACACAAAACAACTTGAAGTAAGACTAGTGTGGCTGAGAAAAATCACTAATAGTATATGTCTAGCAAAAAGGTAAAAAACCCAAATGACCTAAACCTGAAAATCTCACACCTAAGTATACTTTCTCCTCCTGACATATTTTATTCCTTCAGAGTGGACTATTCTCAATAGAAAAAAACTATGCATGTATGTGTGTGGGGTCTTCATGAGCTTACCATCAACTGCTGCTGTGCTCTCACAGGATTTGAGCTTTCACAACAGTCTTACGTCTTATTAGCTGTAGTATGTGCCTTTATTCATAGGATCCTTCTTAAGATACTGCTCTTCAAAATAAGCACTCTCATTTACAAGCCACATACATAGTGCCTGCATACAGCCTCCTGGATGTGCTTAATTGTTCACTCAGATAAAGACTCAAGTAATCTGTGCTGAATAACTGGATTCTGCCTCTTTTGGAACTTGTACTAGCTTGAGCTGGAACTGACACTGGAAGCACCATGATAGCTGTCATATTTCATTTGGCAAAATGGTAAAGTTTACACCAAACCAGAAATTTGCCTCCAGTATTTTGGCAAATACCAGATACGTATCAGTGCCTTCAAGCTTTGTTTTTTAAAATGTAAGTGTCAGTGTTTTTAGTATCTAGGACAATAAAAATATTGGAGATAAAAATGTTCTTTTTAGCGTGAATACAAATAGAAATGTAAATACAAGTAGATCTTCCTATGAGAGTTTTTTTCAAGGTTGACTTCCAGCATATTGGAGGCATTTTGGCTGGGCCTCAGAAGGCCTCATTCCAGAATTTGCTTGAAATGTAGTCTACATTCAGGATTGCTAAACAGTTTAATGTTTGTAATTAGAAAATCTATGTAAAATGTTATCATGACATTAAAATGTAACATAAAGCAGCTGTTTAACAAAAATCTAATGCAGCCTCCACTGCAGTCCGCTAGGACCTAAGTATTAGGAAGATGAAACAGAAGACTATATAAGACAGCAATTCTGCACAGGGTCTAATGACAGCCATTTTAGTCCAGAAGCTGCTGCTTCTGCACAAGTTTGTGATTTGCTCTAAATACTCATCTAAAGACAAATACCCATGTGTGTATGTAGGTGCAGATAGATTATGGAACTTCCCCTACAGTTTTACGTTTTTACATTTTAAAGAAGACAAATGAAAATGAGCACACTACATTATCTGGAATGGGAATATGCTTTTGAAATCAAACTTGGTGGTCTCCACATAGTGCGTGCAGCTGCATCACAAAAAGCTCCCAAGTGCATGGGCTGCTTCCTTCTTAGGGGGAGCTAGAAATTGAAGATGTGCTCCAAAGTGCGTTCAGGCATTCAGTACACGCACGGATCAGTCCACTGCACACCCATGTACGCTCATATGTAATCCATGAGAAAGGGGCATCCTCACTACCAGGCACTTTGCTTTCCAGAGCTCCAACACTGCACTGTTGCCTTTGACACCATCCATGAAACCATCACATCAGTTTCTGGAGTTCTATTTAGCCTTTATGGAATGAATACCTGACAAACTGATGGCAGTTCTCTTAATTCTCCCTACCACCTCCCACTGTGAAAACTAAAAACAAAACAGCCCAGAAACCAAGTAGTATATTTCAGCAACAGACCACTCTCTCATCACTTCAGAGTCTCCACTTTAAAAGATAAACGCATCCCAACATCGACTTCAAACTAATTAAGAACTTTCTACTCATTATCACCTAACAAAGTGGAACCTTTGTCTTTGGTGAAGCAGTCTTACAGATGGTGTAGTGTTTATTCACTTTCCCATGACTCATTTTCTTAACTTTATCTCTAATAAGCAACACAGTATCAGTGCCATTTCTGTACAAGTGTTGGTACCAAAAAGTGAAAAACTGTTTAGAAATAAGCATATTAACACTAAATCATCATATAATTTTGGGATGCAATTGAAATTACCAATACAAAAATCATAATTAAAAATCCTACTTCAAGAAGTGTTCATAAGAAGGCAGTAACTGACAGAATTTCAAAAGTCTAAACATATGTCATGTATGAAATTCATTATTTTAAGCACTACACAACTGGAAAGATGGATAAACAAGTCCAACTCAACTCTAGCCTCATCCAAAAATGAATGTAATGTATAGACACATGTGCGTTATATTATTTTGCTGACCACCTGACATTACGGATTTTCTACAACTGCAAGTCTGGGCATGAAGAATTCCATTCCCAAACAACACCACAGGGGCTATTTACCCATCTCTCTCTCTTTTCCCCTCCTCCCTTTCTCCCTGCCTCACTTTTCACAATACATTAGGACAATTTCCTTTTCCCTTCCTCAACCCTGAGCCCCAAGCTCAAATGATGGAGGTGGGATGGACGGATGCCAACCCAAAGGCAGAGGAGTAGCAACAAAAAGCATTTTTCTTTTTCAGAGAATCAAGTGTCTAGATATTCACACTGGCTTTCATCAAAACATGCCACTGTTTTTGCAGGAAGAATGACAAGCTAACACTGCAAAGCAAACTTCACTTGCCATAAGGTAACACAAGTGTTCAAGATACAGGCACACAGCACAGGAAGGGAACCATAGAGAAGCACTCCCTTTCCACACTATGAAAACATGACCTTTACAGTTGATTAAATCTTATCCTGTGGTTTACACAGGGAATCATCCCGTAAAAACAGAATTGTATTACCTTTGTTTTTTGCTAGTGGAGATGGGGGCTGTTCTGTAAACACATCAGGGGAAGGGGATTCTGGGTGGTCAAAGTCTTTTTCCATAGTTTCTATGAGCCCAGTGAGATCTGAATCCTCCGAGCTGTGCCTTCTGCTGCCGGCACATTCACTGTGAGGTGGGCTGAGAAGCGGGAGCTGTGGCAAAGCACTTTCAGTCTGTTGCTCTTGCTGCTGGGGCCCAGATGCTGGGGATTGCTGGAGGGGCTGCTCTGCCAAAGCTGGTGCTTGCTGCTGCATCAGCTGCTGGTTCTGCCTCGTCCCCTTGGCTTTTTTGCCTGCGGCATGAGTCTGAGCTGTGGCACCTGAATCCAAGGTACAGGGGCCCGTTCTGTTTACTGGCGGTATGGAAGCTGCTTGTGCTGAAGTCCTGTTAGGTATACTTGAATTGGTTTTGGATTTGATGTTTTCAACATCAGGTGCATTTCTATTGCTGTGAAGGTGTGCTGTTGCATTGCATTGCTTATGATTCCCTGCACCGGATCGTGAAGACGAACTGCCTGCTCCATAAATTCCTCTGGACGAACTGTGATTAGAATCCGATCCCAAAGTATTCAAGCTGCAAGAGTAACACATGTTTAAACATACTCTACAATGTTTCCATTCTTCACCATGAAAAGAGAATCACTATATCCAAAGAAGCCTTGAACCTATACTATTCTTGGCATACAACCAGCAAAAATGCCTAAAATTGGTTTGGCAAGTCAGCAGCCTTTACCATTTCCTGTTCACTTGCCTGCTGTACATAGGAACAAAAACACAGTAAAATGACTTTGATACATATGATGGAGGAAACACTGAAAGAAGATGTTCTTTACTTAACTTAAGACACCTAAGGTAGGAACTTCTGGTATGCAATTTTTTTTTTGCAGTCTATACATTTAATTTTTGAGAATATTAACGGGAAACTTGGCAGGGTTTGGTTTTTGGCGGATTTCTTTTTTCCTTCCATTTTTTTTTTCCCCAAAAGAAGAATATTCCTCATAATCACAAAATACATCTTTTCATCCAAGCCATCTTTTTACAAGCAACTGTGGGGATATCTTCATTCATTTGCCTGTTCTGCAGAGCAGTTATTACTTTCTTACTGGCCTGATAACTAAAGAAGAAATAAATGGCAAAAGTCCACAAGAAGTCCAAACATTTACTTACTTTCCATCAGATGAAATTCCAACTATTCTCCTGAGATCAAGTGGCCTTCCCATATCAAAGGGAGGGTTTGAGGCCTCAAAGGACAAGCGTCTTCTAAATGGCTCCCAAATTCCTTGAGCTTCTAGATAGGCTGTTCCAATTACCAAGAGAAAGAGTACACTGCAGAGAAGAAAGGTAGTCATCTAAGGATTTATTTCTTAATTTTGAGTATTTAAAAACTAATGACTCCAATCATATAGGACAAAAAGTTTGTATCCTGTACTGAAAATACTAAAAATTGCACCTAAACCACAATTTTGTTTGATAGAAACATAACATACACAAGATAGGCATGACATGCAAATCACCCGCACTGAGAATGGGAGCTAGATGCAAGCCAAGTTGCCAAGTGTATTAACCCAAAAGAAAAAAAGTTGGACTTCAAAACCTGGAGCCACAAGCATGTAACTATTCAAGGCAACAGTGACTTAGGGAAGGCAAAAATAAACACCACCTTATCAAATTAAAAAACATGGACTATACAAACTCCAAGTGTTCATTCCTAGAAATCAAGGAGAGCTTTGCAGTGATATGAAAGAGTTATTTTAGTGGCAACTAGCAAACACATACATGAAGACATCCTAAAACTTAGAGGCAGTTTATGCACAGGAATCTTGGAATATTATAAAATATATTAGGACTCTTCTCTAGTTTGCTGCTAAGAAGGACTTTTGTATTTTTAGGAAAAAGACACAGTAAAGGAAGGGATTAGTATTCTCTATTGTTTGTAAAGTCTAATTAACAAATTACAATTATCAGCTGACAAACATTACTTACTCTGTCAAAGAATTAAAACCAAACTCAGCCTATATATTTCTAGCACATATATAGAAGAAAACCACATAAGTACTCACTCAGCACTTTAAGTAATGCAGTGTTAGTGATGACACAAAATTTCCTAAGTAACAGAAATTTTCCTCTTACTTTGGAAAATGCAGTTTCCTCATTAAACACTGCATTAGTTAGGAAAGTGCTGAAGAGTCAAAAAATAAAATTAAGTGGGCTGTAACTTTATCTTCTCTATTTCTTTTGTTAATCCCTACAAGGAAAGACGGCCTAACTGAACATTTGCAAAATGGAAGAGCCAGTAACTTACTGTGGGGAAAAAAAAAGAAGGAATATGATATGTATATGACAGTGCTTTGGATTTTGCAGCACACAGAATGACCACTTTTTCTTCAGAGGCATCTACAGTGACAATACATTTCACACTAAAGAAAAGAAAAGCAGCATTTGCTGCTACTGATAAGTAAAGACTCCTACCAATAAGTTTCCATGCTAGGGTTTTCTCTGCACAAAAGCAGTGGGGTAAAGTGTCTCACATCTAAGAGGTGGGCAGTGACAGAGTTTATAACTCTTGATTTCAAATAAAGATAGGTAGAGGTTAGATTACGAAAATGGTGGCATTTTCAACCCATAACTCAACAAGGTATAATTAACACATCTGTTTGCTCAGGAAAAACGTGCATTAATATTACACTATGTAACCTGTGAGCGTGCAGTGTTGCAAACAATGTCCTTCAGGTTCTCAGAAATCCCACTATTAGTATCACCAGCTGTCTGTCACATAACAAGTGGCAGCAAAGTTAAATTCATCCAAGGCATCTGCTAAGCTCATTACAATAACTGCCTTATATCTCTCTAAAGCACAATACTCCAGAAAGCTGCTTACGTTTCTACAGGAATTCACTGCCATCAGTGCTTTAATACCTACTATGTTTCAAGTTTGGCTTATTTATCAAAACCCCCATAGATTATCAGGGCTAACAGGAGAATATATCTCACTTAAGGAAATAAGTCGAAGCAAGAAGTTTATTATTTTGTCCTTGGTTTGAGCAGAAAGTCAGTACTCTTTTGCCTTAACCAGTTCACACTCTATCTATAGGAGTGTTTATCTATTCGATCTCCTTTTAGTCTATTTTATTTTACAACAATTAGAGCATGTGCTGAATGCCCATGTGTTTCACTGTAACCCATATTCGAGCAGTGGCAATTCATGTCCATACAGTAGTAAGAAGAAACACACACACAACCTCATTATTCCTGAGATGATTATGTACAGTGCCAATTCCCAGTTGGGCCTGGGCAGCGCTTCTGCACACGTTGCCAACATGTGATATGGAAGCGATGCATTCAAGATAAATACAAATTCAGAGCCTCCTGCAGTGATGAATTTTAATTCACGTATAACTCTGGAAGCAGTGAAATCTGGTGTAAACCTGGAAGCAACATAAAGTATGTTACAGCTTTTCAGATGAACAACACAAAGGTAATTTTTATAACTCATAAATTACAAATTAAAAAACCTGTAATTCAACCCCATCAATTACCACACAGCCTAAAAATACTTGTGTATCTTTCAAAGACCACAAGATATGTTTGACTATGTTCATTAACATCTTTGCTTAACACATCTGATTCTAGATTACTCCTGAGGTACCATATGAAGTTATAATGCCTGAAAATAAGGTTTTACCACATCTGTTAATACAAGCTATGAATACAATAAAAATGTAACACCAGATCTAAGTAAGTAATAGAACCAACTACTATGTGAGCTATAAATTTTTTATACACTTCACCTTTGAGTCACAAACCTAACTTTTCAAAAACATCACCACTATGTCACAGTCTCATCACAAACTAAGATTGTGCAGAAATACTAGTGAAATACTATTTCACTGCAGCAATGTTTCATACATCCACTTGCAGAACAGAAGCAACTTCTGAACTTTTTAGATACCATTTCTGAATAGTTAACTTCACAACAAAGAACTGTTAAAAGATCAGTGCCTGGTGCAGAGATTTTTTACAATAAAAAATGATAGAACTATGCAACCACTGTCATGAAGGCAACAGACAAAATACTCAAGACTAAAATACTGTGCATTACAATAAAAATCCTTGGATCAAAGGCTCTCTTCTACACACTGCAATGCACCAAAACCATATATAGGTCTAGGTCCCATGTGCATTCACAAGTTAAATGAGGGAAATTTATTTAACCCCATATAGTGACATTATTCCAAAACAGCAAGCTATACTTACTGGATAGTAAGAGAACTAATAATATAGTCAGCCATGAAAACATGATATAATGAAAAATCAAACAGTGTTTGCAAGAAGAGGGAAAAACGTCATAATTGTATAACACTGTACAAAACCCCTGCACATTTACAACTTCAGCAAAAAGACGTCAGCATTTAACCAAGAGAGTTTTCCTCTGAAACAAAATTAAAATTCCAGATGTAATGCTTCATTTAGATGTAAGAAAGAACACTTACAATATGATAATGTCTTTAGAGGCATTGGCACTTAGTGCAAATTCCTGACAGTTAACTACTTTAAATCCATATCCTTCACATGTGTAGCCGCTGATTTCCATTGTTTTCACATTCATCTGCAGCTGCCCTGTATTTTCCACTTTAAATGTTCTTCTCAGTGTGAAATTCGGTTCTCTGTATTTCATTTCTAGAAACAAACAGCAGTGGCTACTGTTATGCTAAGCAGATATCCTTCACTACATTCAGATTTTACAGCAGAAGAGAGTTCTGTCAGTATTACAGCATAAGAGAGACTAGCAAGGTCCATGGAAATTTACTTGCAGGAACATATCTCTGCAGCCAGATTCCCATCACTGTCAAGGGAGGGCACTTGTACAATTCCAGAGCCTCTAATTCATCAGGGAAAATCACAAGCCCCCTAACCTCTGACAGCACAGCTGCCCAACAAAGAAATCACCTAAGCTGCAAAGTTCTTCGATGTACTGCCTAATGTTGTGCTACTCTCTGAACAGTCCCAGTAAGAGGAGAATTGAAACATGTTTTTTCCCTTTTTTGCGTGTCTTAAAAATAAAAGAACATGCCTTGACTACATATATCTTATTAGCAAAAAAATCCCTAACCACAACAGGTAAAAGCTTAGTCATAAACTTTACTTCAAATTTTCTCACTCACCCCTCACAAAAAACAGAATAATCTCAGATAATAATTAACATGGCACTTAGAAATGTCTGGAAAACTGCAAAGCAGCAAAGCAGATTTTAATACCAGATATAACTAAAATTTAGTTTAAACTTAATTAGAAAATTAAATCTAATTAAATTTAGTTATAATTTAGTTTAAACCAGTTTCTTAGATAATAGAGGTACTCTCAGCCCTCCTCTCAGAAGCAAGCCTGAGGCCACAGAGCAGAAAACCTCTCTCTGATCTCAGAGTAGAATCTGGCTGGGATTTAATCTTCATCAAGGAACATACCCAACCTTTTTTCCCCAATGGCCACATGCTTAAAGATTATGAAGGTGTGAAGAAAAGAAGCACACAGGAAGTTATGCACATGGTCCAATCTGTATTAAATTTAGGTACTAGAGATTTTGCTAGTAAATATACCAAGGTCTTTACCTCCTCTGTCTTGAATTTAAGTGGGCAAAGAGTTTCTATTTTCTTTCCTCACGTTAAAACAAAAACCATAATATATTTTGTATTCTGCCTAAATAAAGTAGCAATTTTAATGTATTTAAAGGAGTTGAATTTCTGGGTCACTAGAAGAGGGGAAAATTTCCACACATTTCAAGTTTTACATAAAATATTATTTAACATAATATTTTACATAAAATATTACATAAAATATTATTTATTTTCTGTTCAGCATATAAGGCTAAGAAGTACTCACTTTCTGAACAGTCTTTTAATAATGCTTCTGTGATTTTAAAGCGTAAAGAACTTCCTGGACCAGGAGGTTTGCCTGCAACTTTCAAGCTCTCAGTTGTTCCTTGTCCTTCTACCATTATGGCATCTACTACAGTCAAATTATTTCTGTGGAAAAAAAAAAGGGTGAGGGGAAACATTCATAAATGCTCCTCTATAGACTATGAGTCTATATCCCAAATCTGGAGAACAAATATATAATCTGCTCCACAGCTAATTCCCCACATTATGGAAGTAAACAGCAGGGGTCTCAAAGGTAGTGTTTGCAAGACAAAACTCTAAGAACTCACAACATAACATAAAAATACAAACCCCAGTGAAATACTAGTTAAAATCTGTATCTCTCACTAAGGCATCACACCTGCTACAAAAGTGAACTCGATACTCTTTACTAGAAAGACTGAACTTGCATTATGGTTTGATCTTGCAAAGGGCATCTCTAACCAGAGACCCTTCTTTCAAGGCAGTGAAGGATGTATTTCAGAAATCAAGTCTCCATGTAGTGGTGGAGGAGAGGCTGGACATGACCCAGCCATGTGCCCTCACAACCCAGAAAGCCACACATGTCCCAGGCTGCATCCAAACCAGCGTGGCCAGCAGGGCCAGGGAGGGGATCCTGCCCCTCTGCTCTGCTCTGGTGACACCCCACCAGGAGAGCTGCACCCAGCTCTGGGGTCCCCAGCACAGGAAGGACATGGACCTGTTGGAGCAAGTCCAGACAAGAGGCACCAAGGTGATCAGAGGGATGGAGCACCTCTGCTATGAGGAGAGGCTGAGAGAATTGGGGTTATTCAGCCTAGAAAAGAGAAAGTTTCCTGGTGACCATGCTGGAGCTCCAGTACTTAAAGGGAGCCTGTAAGAAAGATGGGGACAAACTTTTGCATAGACCCTGTAGTGACAGGAAAAGGAGTGATGGTTTTGAAACTAAAACAGGGTGGATTTGGATTAGATGAAAGGAAAAATAATTTTTACAATGAGAGTACTGAAACACTGGAACAGATTGCCCAGTGAGGTGGTAGATGCCCCATCCCTGGAAACTATCAGGATCAGGTTTGACAGGGCTTTGAGAAAACTGAAGATGTCCCTGGTCATTGCAGGATGGTTGGATTAATGACTTTTAAAGGCCCCTTCCAAACCAAGCCCTTCTGTGCTTCTGTGTTAAGTATAACAGTGGCTTATATATTTATATTACTGAGTATGTACTGAATACAGTTAAAATACTCTAAGACATGTCACAAGTACATTTACATTAAGTCTTTCTGCAAACATATAGGATTCTACAATTATTCTTGCAAAAGTAATAGTTTCTTGACAGCTGATCGCAAGTATGATCTTATATACAAATAGAAAAACAGAGAAAAACTCACACTTATTTCAGAAATATCCCTCTTACCTGATAACAATCAAGGATGAAACAGTTTTGTTAAGAACTGGAGTGAACTTTACTTTGACAGACTTTCTCTCACCAGGTTTTAATATTAGACTTAGAATGGAATGACGAGCCAGGCCCTTTGTAAGTCCCACAGTGGTTTGTAGTGGTTGGACCTTAAGAGGGTAGGGAAAACAAAGCAACTCTTAAAAAAATAGGACATTTTTACATGTATTTGATAGAAATTGTATTATTTTAGCTAGAAAATTGGTCTTGTCCTAAAAAACGATATTACTCAGTGACATATTCTTGTTTTTTTAACCAGAAACTCTGATAGCACAAGAACTTCCCTACTTATTAGTAAACTGCTCATGTTAATGAAGCAGAACAACAGAACAAAACAGAACTGGGCTAAACTTCACCCATGTAGAATCATAAAGTTCTAGTGGTAGAAAGAGATCAGAAGTTGTTACACATATACTTTGAATACTAAATTAGTATCAAGCCATTATGGAATATTTTTTATCCTCAGAATTTTCCATCATTGAGCAAACAAAATAGAAGAACTACTCAAACAAATGTATTTTGCTAAGTTTGCCATTTGTCTTGAGACACTGAATAAACATCGAATGGTAATCTAAAACAAACTGCGAATTGAGGGGAAAAGTCAGATAAAAAAAAGTGCTTAGGATGTGGTATGCTCTATAAAATGAAGCACACACTTAAAAGTAGTCCCCAACACTCAAATCACTTCAAAGAATCAAAAAAGCAATGGAATAATCAATTCTTTGCTAATTTCAGAACTAGTAACCACTATGCTGAAGAAAATAATCCTGTCAGTATGAGAATGAGAAAATGCAGATTTTCTGTAGCTTCCACAGTTGTATTAATGTAAGCATATAGAAAAAGTGACACTTTATTAGTTACATTTGAAGAAATATTTATTTTCTCAATTTCCTGACATCCAACAGATATTACATTTATGTTACATTTTCCACACTAATACCTAAACTTTAAGACAGGTATGACTGAACTCTTACGAAAACATCGTATTACCTGCACTTAAAATTATCAAGAACATATTTAAATACTTACACAATTTCTGAAGACCTGGAACTCTAAAGTCCTCTGATTGAAATTACTTGGTTTACTCAAATTAAACCTGAAATGAAAGTACAATTTTTTTCTTTCTCGCAGATCAAGGAAGGTAATGACATACTTGCATTTATGGATTTCAGCACAAATCAAGTATCTATGGTAGCACAGTATGTAGATGAAAGCATCTCTTGATTTTACNATAAAGTAGCAATTTTAATGTATTTAAAGGAGTTGAATTTCTGGGTCACTAGAAGAGGGGAAAATTTCCACACATTTCAAGTTTTACATAAAATATTATTTAACATAATATTTTACATAAAATATTACATAAAATATTATTTATTTTCTGTTCAGCATATAAGGCTAAGAAGTACTCACTTTCTGAACAGTCTTTTAATAATGCTTCTGTGATTTTAAAGCGTAAAGAACTTCCTGGACCAGGAGGTTTGCCTGCAACTTTCAAGCTCTCAGTTGTTCCTTGTCCTTCTACCATTATGGCATCTACTACAGTCAAATTATTTCTGTGGAAAAAAAAAAGGGTGAGGGGAAACATTCATAAATGCTCCTCTATAGACTATGAGTCTATATCCCAAATCTGGAGAACAAATATATAATCTGCTCCACAGCTAATTCCCCACATTATGGAAGTAAACAGCAGGGGTCTCAAAGGTAGTGTTTGCAAGACAAAACTCTAAGAACTCACAACATAACATAAAAATACAAACCCCAGTGAAATACTAGTTAAAATCTGTATCTCTCACTAAGGCATCACACCTGCTACAAAAGTGAACTCGATACTCTTTACTAGAAAGACTGAACTTGCATTATGGTTTGATCTTGCAAAGGGCATCTCTAACCAGAGACCCTTCTTTCAAGGCAGTGAAGGATGTATTTCAGAAATCAAGTCTCCATGTAGTGGTGGAGGAGAGGCTGGACATGACCCAGCCATGTGCCCTCACAACCCAGAAAGCCACACATGTCCCAGGCTGCATCCAAACCAGCGTGGCCAGCAGGGCCAGGGAGGGGATCCTGCCCCTCTGCTCTGCTCTGGTGACACCCCACCAGGAGAGCTGCACCCAGCTCTGGGGTCCCCAGCACAGGAAGGACATGGACCTGTTGGAGCAAGTCCAGACAAGAGGCACCAAGGTGATCAGAGGGATGGAGCACCTCTGCTATGAGGAGAGGCTGAGAGAATTGGGGTTATTCAGCCTAGAAAAGAGAAAGTTTCCTGGTGACCATGCTGGAGCTCCAGTACTTAAAGGGAGCCTGTAAGAAAGATGGGGACAAACTTTTGCATAGACCCTGTAGTGACAGGAAAAGGAGTGATGGTTTTGAAACTAAAACAGGGTGGATTTGGATTAGATGAAAGGAAAAATAATTTTTACAATGAGAGTACTGAAACACTGGAACAGATTGCCCAGTGAGGTGGTAGATGCCCCATCCCTGGAAACTATCAGGATCAGGTTTGACAGGGCTTTGAGAAAACTGAAGATGTCCCTGGTCATTGCAGGATGGTTGGATTAATGACTTTTAAAGGCCCCTTCCAAACCAAGCCCTTCTGTGCTTCTGTGTTAAGTATAACAGTGGCTTATATATTTATATTACTGAGTATGTACTGAATACAGTTAAAATACTCTAAGACATGTCACAAGTACATTTACATTAAGTCTTTCTGCAAACATATAGGATTCTACAATTATTCTTGCAAAAGTAATAGTTTCTTGACAGCTGATCGCAAGTATGATCTTATATACAAATAGAAAAACAGAGAAAAACTCACACTTATTTCAGAAATATCCCTCTTACCTGATAACAATCAATGATGAAACAGTTTTGTTAAGAACTGGAGTGAACTTTACTTTGACAGACTTTCTCTCACCAGGTTTTAATATTAGACTTAGAATGGAATGACGAGCCAGGCCCTTTGTAAGTCCCACAGTGGTTTGTAGTGGTTGGACCTTAAGAGGGTAGGGAAAACAAAGCAACTCTTAAAAAAATAGGACATTTTTACATGTATTTGATAGAAATTGTATTATTTTAGCTAGAAAATTGGTCTTGTCCTAAAAAACGATATTACTCAGTGACATATTCTTGTTTTTTTAACCAGAAACTCTGATAGCACAAGAACTTCCCTACTTATTAGTAAACTGCTCATGTTAATGAAGCAGAACAACAGAACAAAACAGAACTGGGCTAAACTTCACCCATGTAGAATCATAAAGTTCTAGTGGTAGAAAGAGATCAGAAGTTGTTACACATATACTTTGAATACTAAATTAGTATCAAGCCATTATGGAATATTTTTTATCCTCAGAATTTTCCATCATTGAGCAAACAAAATAGAAGAACTACTCAAACAAATGTATTTTGCTAAGTTTGCCATTTGTCTTGAGACACTGAATAAACATCGAATGGTAATCTAAAACAAACTGCGAATTGAGGGGAAAAGTCAGATAAAAAAAAGTGCTTAGGATGTGGTATGCTCTATAAAATGAAGCACACACTTAAAAGTAGTCCCCAACACTCAAATCACTTCAAAGAATCAAAAAAGCAATGGAATAATCAATTCTTTGCTAATTTCAGAACTAGTAACCACTATGCTGAAGAAAATAATCCTGTCAGTATGAGAATGAGAAAATGCAGATTTTCTGTAGCTTCCACAGTTGTATTAATGTAAGCATATAGAAAAAGTGACACTTTATTAGTTACATTTGAAGAAATATTTATTTTCTCAATTTCCTGACATCCAACAGATATTACATTTATGTTACATTTTCCACACTAATACCTAAACTTTAAGACAGGTATGACTGAACTCTTACGAAAACATCGTATTACCTGCACTTAAAATTATCAAGAACATATTTAAATACTTACACAATTTCTGAAGACCTGGAACTCTAAAGTCCTCTGATTGAAATTACTTGGTTTACTCAAATTAAACCTGAAATGAAAGTACAATTTTTTTCTTTCTCGCAGATCAAGGAAGGTAATGACATACTTGCATTTATGGATTTCAGCACAAATCAAGTATCTATGGTAGCACAGTATGTAGATGAAAGCATCTCTTGATTTTACTTTATTTCCCCCCTGTTGTACATCAAGTTAAGGAAGAAATGCAAACACATTTTAGCTCAGTAAAAAATACAGATGTGTGTTTAATGGCAATAGATTCAGTTCTCAACTGACCTAACAATTCAAATTTTAGAGGCCAATACTAACTGCCATATCATGCATTCATTCCTTGTAAAATGCATTTTTTCTGCCGAGAGAGAACACCCCAGGGATTCCACAACAACACTTACCGTTCTAACAGCTTATCAACAAAAGCGGATGGGTTAGAATACAGAGCTACTGGAAGAAACTGAATATACACAGGAGCATCAGCTGGATTTTCTAGAAAAATTTCTTCTTCCTATTCAGAAAGAATTTTTTTGTTAAGTTTACATTACCATTAATGCAATTAGAAACACCTGTTAAAATGACACTATCACTAAAATAACTTACTGATGAGCTGTTTGTATTGGTAAGAGGGAAGTTTAGATGGCGTGGTGAACTAAGGATGGAAGGCCAGGACATTTCTGCTGTAATTTTCAAGTGAACATCCTTCTGAAGGTCTGTGTCTACTTCAAATACAGCATTCAGTCTGGAGAAACAGTTATAAAACTCACTTTTACATTTTGCAGAAACGAATTTTGAGAATATAACTGAGATTCAAATCAGTAAGAAAAATAACCCAAAATGTATCTGATGATTTGTAAAGGTACACAGAGTAGAAAGGAGAAACTCCAATACAGTATCCACAATCCAGAAAATGTATTTTGCCTGCATATGTACAGTAAATCAGTACATCTATCCTAAATGCAATGGATATACAGACTGTGTGCCTGCACACCTGTCTAATAAACCTAAAGCAAATCTGAACAAGTCACACTTGGTGCTAGCCACTATTTCCACCAGTTAATGAAGTTCTTTGCTATTAAACAATCTCCACAACAGACTTGGGTCCCCTTCTCCTACAAGCTTTCCAGCATGAACTGAAACTAAACTAAAAGTACCAAGTTCTCCAGCCAGCAAAACAGATGAAACACTAGGCTTCAAACCCAGAGAAATATTTTGGAGAAACTCCAAATGTCCAAGTCACAACCCCTCAGTTTTCAGAAGCTGTCTCTCCTTTCCCTGAATGATTCTTTGGACAGCTGGGTAATCTTAACTCTCTTTAAAAGTATTAAATACNTAAATCAACTTTATGAGTGAGAAGGCAGATGTTTAAAAGGTATGTAGCAGTCTACAGAGTTACAGTTTTCTAAATATTAAGTAGCAACCATTAATCCTCTCAAGGTAAAATACAAGAAAATTTTGTAATTCACTTAAATGCAAAAATCCCAGTATGGTAACAACAGAAAATCTTATGAAATCCTAAAAGGGATATTGAGGATACTGTTTTAAAACAGTTTAAGCAGGGATACCAAACAACCAGTATAATCTGGTTTTGGAAATTTTTGCAGAGTAGAGACTGCCTTACTGTTACAATCTTTTCAAGAAGTTCAGCAACTCAGTGAATAGTAACTTCCAGTGTTTTCTTTACTTTGAGCAAATTATTACTGTTTTTTACCTTCTAAAATGCTCCCTTTAAAGGTTTTGCAAAGAAGGCCAAGCAATTCCTTCTTGGCCTCCTCTCAAAGAGGCCAGCAACATTAAGAAGCTTTGTATTCTATCAGAACATACATATCACAGAATTATTACTGACTTAAGGCCTGAGGAAACAACAGGAATAAAATATTTACCTATGGCTTGAGTTCTCTTTTATTTGTGTCCATTCTCTGAATAAATACTCATGCAAATCCCAGTCAGAATCCCATGCATCCTCTTGCATTGCTATGCTGTGCTGAACTTTTGATTCCGCTGTAAGAAATGTGTTTTCATAAATCAAGTAAAATCATTACTTAAGGATAAAACTTACTTTAAATTATTTCCATTATAAAGTTGAACTTTACTTACATTTGGATAGAAAAGGTAATCCTACATAACAATGATCTCCACACTGTAAACCAGGATCAAAATAAATATTTGCAATCTGCAAAACATGTAAGAGCTGATCAATCAAACAGCAAAGTAAATCTAACGACCAAAGAAAAAGAAGGAAATTCTGCTGAACACAGAAACCTAACATATGCTATGTAGAAAAGAGAACTTATAAACGTTTAGAAATAAGACATAAACAAACCTTTGATTTTTTTCCTGGCTCTAAATCTTCTTTATTACTTCTTAGCCTCTTATAATAAAACCTTACATCTTCTGACAGGGACCGTATGTGTTGTATTTTCACTTTCTGAGAAAAGGAGTTCATAACGTTCAGGCTCTGGTGAACTACTTTCCCCTGAAGAAAATAAAAGGAAAAAAGTTTGCAGGATATGTATTTTTCCCTAGCATATGTATCTATTTATGCAGGCTGGCAAAGACCACAGCACTGCTGAAACGGTAAACTGTGATTTTAACTACGCTATCTTAAAGAAATGCCATTTGCAACACTTCAAGATAGCAAGTTTCAGTGAAGTTGTATTTCTTCCTCCATCTGCTTCCAAACACAGTTCATCCGTCTTTGAAAATTAGGAACACCTGAAGTATCTTGGAAGCGCTAGGACAACAACTCCCCTTAATCAAATCATGATAAAAAAAGTATCATGATAAAAAAGAGGAAAGGCAAGAGAAAACTTCAGTTTGTTGAGCCTCTTATTACTAAAGGGAAACAATCTTTTTGTAAAAGATTACTGCTAGCAATTAGAAATAGTAATTAGTTGCTATTAATTAGAAATAATCTGAAAGGAAGAGTAAAGGGAAGCTACGATTACAGAAACTACAGATGACAGAGGGCTTTTAGAACCCTCCTTCCTGCTCCCAAACGCAATTAAGACACCACAGACCAAAACTACATTTAAGAAGAAAAAAGGAAGTTTGTTCCCCCACATCTTTACAGCCTGCCTCCTTTTCTGAGTAAAACGTTATTTTACCTTTTAAGCACAGAAAATGTAGTTTAATTGTCATGATCAAAATGCTTACAATGCTCAAGCTCTACCCCTGCCTCAGTGGTACATCACTGTGTGCTACTGAACACATATCTGTAGTTTTTGATGATTTTTTTGTACATCAGTGATTCTGTGGCCATGTTTTACACCTTGCTCCAACACCCAACCCTGAGGAAACAGGGTTTCCTATAGAGGAAACAAATAATAGAAACAAAAGCAGAAGAAAAGTGCAACTCAGGACTGGTGGGGAAACTTCAGATTTACGTTAATTAAAAAAAATCAGTACGAGCAAATATAAATATCCAAGACTATCTTTTAATGAACATGTTTTTCTAGTCCCCTTAAATCAATACTTTAGACTTTAAAAGAAAAATCTGTAAGTTTAAGTGGAGACATAGGAGAGGTCTTTTGCAGGTTCAAAATTTGTGGCCTCAGGAAACAGTCACATATTGCAACAGTCTCAATAGTAGTAATTGCACAGAGAAAGAAACTACAGGAATAAATCCTTAATGATACAGTCCTGTTAAACTTAATTAGGAGGTATGTCTGAGCTTCATCTGTGGATTCCTATGAGCAACCAACTGTCACCAATGGGACAAGATACAGGTTTGTTGAAGTGTCTAGAACAAATAAATAGAATTTTACTAAGACTTTTACATAGCATTTAGATATGAAGCAACAGACAAGGGAAAAAAAATTGTTCAGCAGTAATAAGAAAAACAACAATGCTATTTAGCATAGAGGTCCTCAAAGATGAGCTTTGATCAGGGAAGAGTTGAGAGGTGGCACTGTGAGGTAAAGATGACACTAAGAAGCAGAAGCCAACACAGCTAAGAGTTGTTTAAATCAAGACGCTGACCTTTACAAGGCCTGTATACACTGTCAGTGCATTGCTGACAACCTTCAACAGAATACCAGAAATCACGCTTGGGTACAAATACACTAAAATTATAAACAGACAGACAGCTCTGGGAACCAGGCAGCTGCAGGAGAATTACATCCTAAGTATGAACTGAAAAGCATGTGTTACTAAAATAGTAGCACCTAGTTATTCCTGGATGGTGTAGCTGTCAAATTCCTCTACCAAACACCGAAACAAAAAGAACTGATGCTATTTTAGGCTTATTTTCATAAATAATAGAGGCATTACAGAAGAACTAAATGCAAGAGTAGCATGAATTCAGTGAGCATAAGTTTAGTTTGAAATGAATCCAAGAAAAAGTAAAAGTAAGTCTGCTGTTAATGTTCTCAAATATAAAAAGAGCTACGTGCTCAACTAATGGAAGTAGTAAGTGAAGCTGACTGCTCTGAAAAGCTTGGAGCTGGAACACAATA